>MDKH01211434.1:0-27198 GCA_005239495.1 Nicotiana undulata
CATAGCATAATTGAATCAATTCATGCTCCAGGAATAAGAATTAACAAGATATTCCAAAATATAAAATTCTTGAAGGTTTTTGAAATTTCGACCCCGGGCCCACGTGTTCGGATTTTGAAAATTCTCGAAGGAATGAATTACCCGAAACCTAAGGATCGTAATTACATAATTTATTTAGGAATTCACGGCTAAAAAGGGATAATTCACTAATTATCAAAGCCCTAGAAATTTCTACCAAATTTCATGATTTTTGTTTCTTTTAGGAATTAAACCCGTTAAATTCCATGTATTTGTGAGAAATATGAGAGAATTGCTTACCTCTTCAGTGGGTGGTGTTATTCAACCTTGGGTTCTCTCTAATGGAGGTAAAAGATGACTAATGAGGAAGACAACCCGTAATTGAGCATTTAAATACTGCCTAGGAAAACCTTCACTGCGATTGCGCATCAGGCCTGCGATCGCGGAGAACAAATGACCCTGGCCCCCAGGAAGCACTATGCGATAGCGTAGATGGGGCCTGCGATCGCAGAGGGTAGGGAGGTAAGCTTATGCGATCGCAGAGAACATTGGATGGCCCAGCATAATTACTTCTCTGCGATCGCAGACATCACTATGCGGTCGCAGAGAAGGAAACCAGACAGAAAATTTTTGGTTTTTCTAACTTAGCTCCCGGGGGTCTTAAACACCCCCGAGCCCCCTAGGACCCCGTCCAAAAGCACCGGCAAGTCTGTATTCATGATACGGACTCGCTCAAACTTCCGGAACATGAAAAACAACAACGGAACTCAAAATTCAACCCCAAAACCAAATTAATCAAACTTAAGAACTTTGAAATTCTAGAATTCATTACATTGCGCCGAACGGGTCTATATTACTCAAAATGACCCCAAATTTTGCAGACAAGTCATTAATGACTATACGGAACTATTGCCGATACCGGAATTCCATTCGGACCCCGATAGCATGAAGTCCCGTTCCAGGCCAAATTCTAAACTTAAGGAAATCCTGATTTCCATTGCGGGCACCGAAACGCTCCTGGGTCATCAGAAACCTGAGCCGAACATACGCCTAAGTCCGAAATCATCATACGGAGCTACTGGAGCTGTCAGAACTCGATTCCGAGGTCGTTTGCTCAAAATGTTGACCGAAGTCAGACTTGGCCAAATAGGCCAACCTTAAGGAACCAAGTGTTCCTAAACCATCCAATTCATTCCCAAATCCCGCACCACCAGCTCCCGCGAGTCATAAAGAATGAATAGTCTCTATGGAAGGTTTCATTTAAGGAAGCAGGACCCTTACACGCAAAACAACCGGCTGGGTCGTTACATTCTCCCCCTCTTAAACAAATGTTCGTCCTCGAACGGGACTAGAATCGTACCTGGAGTGCTGAATAGCTGTGGATATCTGATCGGCATGTCCTACTCAGACTCCCAAGTCGCCTCCTCAACCGGTTGACCCCTCCACTGGACCTTAACCGCAGAAACTGTCTTAGACCTCAACTGGCGATTCTGCCTATCAACAATAGCCACTGGCTCCTCCTCGTAGCCCAGCTTCTCATCTAACTGAATAATACTATAATCAACCACGTGCGAGAAGTCGGCGTGATACCTCCGGAGCATGGAAACGTGAAAAACTGGATGAACTCCAGAAAAGGCTGGAGGTAGAGCAAGCTCATAAGAAACCTCTCAAACCCGCTTCAACACCTCGAAAAGACCTATAAACCTGGGGCTCAGCTTGACTTTCTTCCCAAATCTCATAATGCCCTTCATCGGCGAAACCTTCAACATAACCTTATCTCCTTCCATGACTGCTACATCACGTGCCCGTTGATCTCCGTAGCTCTTCTACCTAGACTGGGC
Source organism: Nicotiana undulata (assembly GCA_005239495.1). Lineage (NCBI taxonomy): Eukaryota > Viridiplantae > Streptophyta > Magnoliopsida > Solanales > Solanaceae > Nicotiana > Nicotiana undulata. The sequence goes on from MDKH01211434.1 coordinate 1,860, forward strand.
TGTACGGAGCCTTTCCTGAATAATCTTCACCTTTTTCCAAGGCATATCTCACCAGATCTGTACCATATAGCTTGGCCTCGCTAGGCTCAAACCACCCGATCGGAGAACGACATCGCCGACCATATAAAGCCTAGAATGGAGCCATCTCGATGCTGGACTGATAACTATTATTGTATGCAAACTCCGCTAAAGGCAAGAACTGATCCCATTGACCCCCGAAATCAATCACACAGGCCCTGAGCATATCTTCCAGAAACTGAATTGTACGCTCTGACTGGCCATCAGTCTGAGGGTGAAATGCTGAACTGAGGTCTATCTGAGTACCCATCTCGCTGTGCAAAGCTCTCCAGAAATGCAAAGTGAACTGAGGACCCCGATCTGAAATAATAGACACCGGCACACCATGCAACCAGACTATCTCCCGAAGGTAAATCTGAGCTAGCCTCTCTGTAGTATAAGTAGTAGCCACATGAATGAAATGTGCCGATTTGGTCAATCTATCCACAATGACCCAAACCGCATCAACCTTCCGCAAAGTCCTGGGCAACCCAACCACGAAGTCCATAGTGATTCGCTCCCATTTCCACTGAGGAATGGGCATCTGATGAAACAAGCCTCCTGGCCGCTGATGCTCGTACTTAACCTGCTGACAATTAAGACACCTAGCCACATGCTGAATAATGTCCTTCTTAATCCGCCTCCACCAATAGTGCTGCTTTAGGTCACGATACATCTTTGTCACTCCCGGATGAATAGAATACCGAGAACTGTGCGCCTCTGCTAGAATCCTCTCCCTCAGGCCACCAATATCTGGAACACACAATCGGCCCTGGAGTCACAGAACACCATCCTCTCCTAAAGTAATCTCCTTGGCCTTGTCCTGGACCACCGTATCCCGTAGCTATGCTAGACGTGGATCATCAAACTGTCGATCCTTAATCTCTCTCAATAATGAAGACTGAGCAATCACATGAGCTAGAACTCGTCGAGGCTCAGAAAGATCCAATCTCACCAGGCGATTAGACAAGGACTGAATGTCCAAGGCTAAAGGTCTCTCCTCAGCTACAATGTAGGCCAAACTACCCATACTAGCTGCCCGCCTGCTCAAAGCATCCGCCACTACATTTGCCTTGCCCGGATGATACAGAATAGTGAGATCATCGTCCTTTAATAACTCAAGCCACCTTCGCTGCCTCAAATTAAAGTCCCTCTGCTTAAGCATGTACTGCAGGCTGCGGTGGTCAATATAGACCTCACAAGATACACTATATAGATAATGCCGCCATATCTTCAGAGCATGAACAATCGCCGCCAACTCCAAATCGTGCACAGTGTAATTATTTTCATGAACCTTCAACTGGCGCGAAGCATAAGCAATAACCCTGCCATCCTGCATCAGCACACATCCCAACTCGACGCGTGAGGCATCGCAATACAGTATATACTCCAGACTCAGAAGGCAATGAAAACACTGGTGCTGAAGTCAATGCTAACTTGAGCTTCTGAAAGCTCGCCTCACAATCGTCGGACCACTGAAATTGAGCATTCTTCTGAGTTAATCTAGTCAATGGGGTTGCAATAGAAGAAAACCCCTCCACGAACCGACGGTAATAGCCTGTTAAACCCAGAAAACTCCTGTTCTCTGAAGCTGAAGTAGGACGCGGCCAACTCTGAACTGCCTCGATCTTCTGCGGATCAACCTTGATACCCTCACCGAACACCACATGCCCCAGAAATGCCACAGACTCTAACCAGAACTCACACTTGGAGAACTTAGCATATAGCTTCTGTTCTTGCAAGGTCTGAAGCACAACTCTCAAATGCTGCTCGTGCACTCCCAGGATCCGTGAGTAGATCAATATATCATCAATGAAAACAATAACGAATGAGTCAATATACGGCCTGAATACCCTATTCATCAAGTCCATAAATGCTGCTGGGGCATTAGTCAAGCCAAAGGACATCACTAAGAACTCATAGTGGCCATATCTGGTGCGAAATGCAGTTTCGGGACATCAGAAGCCCGAATCTTCAACTGGTGATAACCTGACCTTAGATCAATCTTAGAGAACACACGAGCACCCTGTAGCTGATAAAACAAATCATCATTGCGCGGCAGAGGATACTTGTTCTTGATGGTCACTTTATTCAACTGGCGGTAGTCAATACACATCCGCATAGACCCATCCTTCTTCTTCACAAATAGGACTGGAGCACCCCACGACGACACACTCGGCCTAATAAATCCCTTGGCCAACAACTCCTCAAGATGCTTCTTCAGTTCCTTTAGCTCCTTAGGAGCCATACGATAGGGAGGAATAGAAATAGGCTGAGTAGCTGGATCCAAATCAATGAAGAAATCTATATCTCGATCTGGAGGCATGCCTGGAAGATCTGAAGGAAACACATCCGGAAACTCCTGAACGACAGGAACTGAATCAAGGGTAGGAGACTCGGTGGTGGCGTCCCGCACATAAGCAAGATAAGACAGACACCCTTTCTCGACCATGTGCCGAGCTTTCATGAAGGAAATGACCCGGCTGAAGGCACTAACTGAAGAACCCCTCCACTCTAACCTCGGCGACTCAGGCATGGCTAATGTAACTGTCTTGGCATGGAAATCCAGGACAACATGGTGAGGGGATAGCCAATCCATGCCCAAGATGACCTCGAAATCAACCATATCAAGTAACCATAGGTCGGCTATGGTCTCAAACTCACAGAAAGTAATCACACAAGACCGGTAGACCCGGTCAACCATTACAGAGTCGCCCACAGGAGTGGATACATACAAGGGAGAACCCAAAGACTCACAAATAACATCCAGAGAATGGGAAAATAATGCTGAAACATATGAATATGTAGACCCTGGATCAAATAGCACTGAAGCCTCTCTACCACAGACCGAAATAATACCTGTAATCACAGCGTCTGATGCCACTGCGTCTGCCTTGGCTGGAATAGCATAAAATCTGGCTGGAACACCCGAAGACTAAGCTCCCCCCAGGACGAGCTGGAGCTGAACGACCCCCTCCTGACTGTCCTCCCCCTCTAGAGCGACCCCTGCCAACCTGACCTCCACCCCTAGGTGGTCGTGCTACTGGTGTTGTAATCATAGGCTGCTGGCTCTACTGCACAGCCTTGCCCCGATACTTGGTACAAAACCTCCATGCGTGACCCAGATCCCCACACTCGAAGCAACACCCTGGCACTACCGCTCGCTGCCCTGAATAGGAGGAACCCTGAATAGCTGAAGAGCGGTGTGAATCCTCTGGTAAAGCACTGGGATAAGAACTGGAGGATCTTTGATGGCTAGAATAACTGCTGGGTGCACTCTGGATGGCTGGAGGATGATAGGAGCGCTCTGGCATGGCGCTAAACTGGGGCCTGACTGGAACAACCCTAGGAGGTACTGGAGGTGTTGAATAGGAAGGCCTGCTGAATTGGACACTTCCGCACTGACCCATCGCCCTAGCTGGAGCCCCTCTGAAGTCACCTATGAATCTGGGCCTCTTGTCTTGCTGACCCTGCTCTCTACTCCTCGCACGGTAACCCTCGATATGTCGAGCTATCTCAACTACAAGCTGATATGGGGTACCCATCTCTACCTCTCTGGCCATGGAAGTCCTGATACCCGGATGTAAGCCTGCCACAAACACTCGAACCCTTTCAGCATCTGTGGGCAATATCATGAGAGCATGGCGAGACAACTATGAGAACCTGGCCTAATAATCTGATACAGACATCTGCCCCTGCTCTAAACTCTCAAACTGACCTCGCAGCTCCTCCCTCTCGTACGGTGGAATGTATCGGTCTAAGAATAACTGAGTAAACTGCTCCCAAGTAATCGGTGGAGACCCTTCTGGTCTACTGAGTACATAAGACTGCCACCAGCGGTGAGCTCTGCCCTCAAGCTGGAAGGTCGTGAAATCTCCCCCATATGACTCTAATATCCTCATGTTGTGCAGTCTGTCCCTGCACCTCTCGATGAAATCCTGTGCATCCTCTCCCCGCTCACCCCCGAAGGTCGGAAGGCGAAGCTGGGTCCATCTACCCAGCAACTTCTGCTGGTCTATCTCTACAACTGGCCTGGGCTCTGGTGCTTCCACCCCAGGCTGAACCGCTATCACTGGTGGAATATCTGGAGTACGATGTACTGCTGCTGCTGGTCCTGTAGCCTGAGCGGTAGGGGTCTGAACTCCCCCTCCTGCCTGAGAAGTAGCAGGATCTGATGGAAGTATACCCGCCTATGACATAGTATCCATGAACCTCAGCATACGGCCCAAGACCTCCTGGAAGCCCGGCGCCGTCATAGAGTCAACTGGTGGTGGAGCCACTGGAGGCAGCTCATCCTGCTCCTCAACATAAGGATCCCCAATCGGTGCAACCGGTACAGCTCTGGGACGCCCTCGCCCCCTCCTACAAAAATGAGCCCTACCCCTGCCCTTACCACGGCCTCAAGCGGCGGGGGTAGAATCCTATCCTGGATCAGGATAATGTGAAGCACGCGTCCTCACCATCTGTGAGAGAATAGAAGAACAGGTTTGAGTACATCATCGGTTGTACGATCGGATATGAACAAAAGGAGTTTCTTAACACCCTGTAGCCTCCTGAAGATAAGTACAGACGTCTCCGTACCGATCCGCAAGACTCTACTGGGTTTGCCCGTGACTCGTGAGACTACGTGAACCTAGGGCTCTGATACCACGTTGTCATGACCCAAATCCTAATTCGGGTCGCGATGGCGCCTAACATCGGGGTTAGGCAAGCCGATATAACTTTCACTAAGTGATACACTTCCTATTCGATCAACTAAGTCAATGATTACCAGTTTATAACAACTAACATGATACTAGCCTTAAGTGAAGGAAAAATCATAGTATATACAAGGCCGAAATAAAATATACACATAGATATACATCCTAAAACCCCACAAATATATATCGCGTGTGTTCCAGGAACTAGTGTCACGAGTGTCACGGGCAACTACTGAATACACAATGACTATAACATATACAGGGTCTCAGTCTGAATGAAATAGACATAGAGCATAACAAAAGAAACTCCAAGGTGCTGCTAGGAAGTCGCCAGGAAATCAGCTCACCGTGAAGTATGACCACGCTATCAATATCTGGCACCAGCCTGAAAATCAGATGGACCAGCCTCTGGACCTGTACAGTCAAGTACAGAAAAGGGAAGAAAGTGCAGGATGAGTACATATATATAAATATGTACCCAGTGAGTATCCCGTCTAATCTCGAAGAAGTAGTGACGAGAGGTCGACTCGATACTCACTAAGGCCCGACATTCGTAAAGTAAACAGGATGTAAAGAAAACTGTAGGCAAGTAAAACAAATAATCAAGTACATCAATATCCGGCATCAAATAACAAGCTCAAATCAAAAAAGTTTGGTATCCGCCGTGGCGCACGGCCCGCTCCCATATGGTACTCAATCCCGTCGTGGCGTACGACCTGATCCCACCCTGGTAGTCTCAATCTCGCCGTGGCGTACGACCCGATCCCATCCCGTGATTCTCTTATCACACTTAAATAAGCAAGGTATCACAATGTTCAAAGACAACAATACCAATCACACAAGTATACAAGTCATATCTATGCTACAACAGGAAAAAGAAACAATGAACATGCTGTGTCCTAACTACCCGGACGAAGCAGTAATAGCCACAACGTACGGACTCTCGTCATTTGGTGCGTACGTAGCCCCCAAACAAGATCACATAGCAAACATGGTTACCTAGAGGGACAAAGCCCTAGAAATACCTACCAAATTTCATGATTTTTGTTTCTTTTAGGAATTATACCCGTTAAATTCCATGCATAATTATGAGAAATAGGAGAGAATTGTTTACCTCTTCAGTGGGTGGTTGTGGGAGGTGTTCTTCAACCTTGGGTGCTCTCTAATGGAGATAAAAGATTACTATTGAGGAAGACAACCCGTAATTGAGCATTTAAATACTGCCCAGGAAAACCTGCACTGCGATCGCTGCATTAGGCCTGCGATCGCGGAGAACAAATGACCCTGGCCCCCAAGAAGCACTATGAGATCGCATAGATGGGGCCTGCGATCGCAGAGGGTAGGGAGGTAGGCTTATCCGATCGTAGGAGTGAGGTCTGCGACCGCAGAGAGGAACATGCAGTAGGGGGGGGTAGGTAGGTGACTTGTGCGATCGCAGGGGTGAGTCTACGTTCGCAAAGAGTTGGGAAGGGGACCTTATGCGATCGCGTAGTGATGTCTGCGATCACAGAGAACATTGGATGGCCCAGCATAATTACTTCTATGAGATCGCAGACATCACTATGCGATCGCACAGAAGGAAACCAGACAGAAAATTTCTGGTTTTTCTATCTTAGCTCCCGGGGGTCTAAAACACCCCCGAGCCCCCTGGGACCCCGTCTAAACGCACCGAAAAGTTTGTATTCATGATACGGACTCGCTCGAACTTTCGGAACATGAAAAACAACAACGGAACTCAAAATTCAACCCCAAAACCAAATTAATCAAACTTAAGAACTTTGAAATTCTAGAATTCATTACATTGCGCCGAACGGGTCTATACTACTCGGAATGACCCCAAATTTTACAGACAAGTCATAAATGACTATACAGAACTATTTTCGATCCCGGAATTCCATTCGGACCCCGATAGCATGAAGTACCATTCTAGGCCAAATTCTAAACTTAAGGAAATCCTGATTTCCATTTCGGGCGCCGAAACGCTCCCGGGTCATCAGAAACCCGAGCCGAACATACGCCCAAGTCCAAAATCATCATACGGAGCTACTGGAGCTGTCAAAACTCGATTACGAGGTCGTTTGCTCAAAATGTTGACCGAAGTCAAAGTTGGCCAAATAGGCCAACCTTAAGGAACCAAGTGTTCCTAAACCATCCAATTCATTCCCAAATCCTGAACCACCCGCTACCGCGAGTCATAAAGCATGAATAGTCGCTATGGAAGGTTTCATTTAAGGAAGAGGGACCCTAACACACAAAACGAGTGGCTGGGTCGTTACAATATGGGTCCATGTGGGACATCGACTCCTTCGATGATAATGTGAGTGACATGTTGGGGCTCTTCTGGTTCATTTTTCTTGTTTGCATCTCTCTCTCGAAAATTGTTCTTGGCCCGATCGCTGACAAACTCTCGAAGGTTCCCCTCGTTGAACAATCGGGCTACCTGCTCTCGAAGCTGTATGCAGTCCTCGGTCTTATGACCATGAGTACCATGATACTTTCACATTAAGTTGGGGTTCCTATGAGAAGGATCTGACTGTATGGGCTTGGGCCACCTGGTATCTCTAATATTCCTGATTGCTGATACGATGTCTGAGGCATCAACGTTGAAGTTTTATTCTGACAATCGTGGTGCTTTCATCGGTCCCGAGTGCTTGTCAAACCCGGTCTGCTCATGAGTCCCTTGAAATTTTGGCCTCGATCCGCTCTTTGATCATTTCGAGGTATGTTACGCCTCGAAGTGTTTCTTCGGTATTCGATGTACAACTGATACCTTTCCTTGTTCGGCCTCAGTTCCCTGTCTGCATTTCTTGATTACTATGCTAGTAGCCTTCTTGGATAAACAGAGCCCTAAGGGGATCCCAACTGGTAGTCCTCGACCCTGATTTTTGACTAGTACATGTTATGCATATCCGCCCAAGTCACGGCGGGATACTCGATCAAGTTTTGTTTCAATTGACTCGAAGCTATAGAACTTTGTTCATTCATCCCTTGAGTGAAGGCTTGCACGGCCCAGTCATCAGAGACTGGTGGTAACTCCATTCGCTCCATCTGAAAATAGGAGATGAATTCCCTTAATATTTTGTTCTCTCTTTGCTTAATTTTGAACACATCAAACTTCCTTGTTGCAACCTTTATGGAACCAGCATGTGCCTTTACAAATGAGTCTGCCAACATGGCAAACATATCTATTGAGTTTGGGGGCAGGTTATGGTACCACATCATGGCCCCCTTTGACAAGGTTTCCCCAAATTTCTTCAAGAGGACAGACTCAATCTCATCATCTTTCAAGTCATTCCCCTTTATACCACAAGTGTATGTGGTAATGTGCTCGTTGGGGTCTATGGTCCCATTGTATTTTTGGATGTCAGGCATCCGAAACTTCTTCGGAATGGGTTTCAGATCCGCCCTCGGTGCAAATGGTTTCTGCATAAACTTCTTCGAATCCAATCCCTTCAATACCTCGAGTTGTAAGTTTCCACTTTCTTGTTGTTGTCCTCTATCTTCTTTTCTCCCGATTCTACCCTATTTGTGAGTTCCTTGAGCATCCTCATGAAGGTGGAGTCAGTTCCTAACCCATTATTGCTTGATATTTCTGGAGCTGGCTCAACTCGAGGAGTTGTTTCTGGTCCTTCTATGCTCGGAGTCTTTTGTTGACTCTGTAATTGAGCGATAGAAACTTGTTGTGCTTTCAAATTCCATAAATTACTTGTAGGCTAACTCTCTTTTTCTCGAGCATGTGTTCTTTGTGCGTCAGGTTGGTCCCCTTCGCGTACACTTCCTTCAATATCAGTGCCAAAATCGATGTGCAAAGCAATATATGAACCAACATCGATGGGGTTAGGTACTGGCGCTACTCCAAGGTTGAGTGGTGGTACACCGGCCCTTGAAGCTGTTGCACTTTTTTCTCGATGGAATCCGAGACCGTCGTTTCCATGTGTGTTTGCTGAGTTACACATATTTTAACCAGAAATCAAAGAATATTATAACGTGTGTTATCAAAAGACTAGCACAAAAATAATCACTATTATCTTTAGCCCCACGGTGGGCGCCGAACGTTTTACCTCGAAAATGGTTTTAACAATTAAATATGATTTGTGGTTCTAAAAATATGTGGTTTATTCCAATACTAGTTAATAAGCAAGAAGTATCAAATGTAAGTAAGAAGAAATGATAACCAAACAAATATTGTCAAACGGATGGGGGCCTCGATCTCGATAACCTCGGGGTCTCGAGGTCAATTAATAGCAGTAAAGTATGAGCAATAAATGAAGAACAATAAAACTGAAGAATAATCTTGAGTACAGAAAGGAAGAATAACAGAGTAGAATGTTCTATTGGCGTGAACGATTTTGTTTACAAATGGTTGGAGTCCCCTTTATATAGTAGGGGAAAATATATTTCTATAACCAATCATGAGATTTACGCCTTGACCTATATACCCTTGAAAATTCCCGCTTTTCTTGATTGTCATCGATTTTGCACTGCCTCGAGGTAGTTCATGTCGTACCTTCGATGAGCTCTCTCGAGGTATGCATTCTAAGATCAGACTCGAACCTTACTTCCTAACTCGGGCTCAAAACGTAATAGAGGCCTCGAAAACGGGCTTCCCTGATTTCGTCCGTATACAAATTATATCTCCTAGATAAATAATCATGTAAAAGTTTTATACCAAATAGTGAACTTTACTATAAATTTTTATTAAATTACCATATATACAAATTGTGACGCAATATACTTTACTTAAAGAATTATTGAAAAAGAAAAAGTTTACAAACTGATAGCATCGGGCAATATCGATCGAACCATGTTTATCGAGTATTTCGAGACATGCTCAATAACCTATAAGCACGAACAAATATAAATCTTAAACCTTCCTTCGTAGTTATGGAAAAAATGTACGAATCCTTAAAATTCTACCTTAGCCTTTAGAAAATGAAGGATATCTTTTTAAATCATTCTGTATAGGGTTAAATTCGGGCTTGTTGATACCCAAATTTTCTCCAAAAATATTTTTTATTGCATATATATCTTCAAAATCATGCACTAATAGCAATTGATATTTTTTCATAATTTTCCTATATTTTTTATTAATCTATCCAACATTTTATTCTCAATAAATAATTATAAAATTACATTACAAATTGTTCCGAAAACATTTCTTGGTTTCATTAATTATTTAGGGTCATACTAAGACAAAATTATTTCACAATTAGTCAAATTGGCACCTTTTGGCTATAATTGCAATAACTTTGCAATTATAGCCCAATCACATGATTTCAGACTATTTTTTATCCAGTAATTAACCATTTGTATTATTTAATTGCAATAACTTTTCCAAGCATGAATTTCATTTTTTACAATTATCAGCTATTTTATAAATTATTTTTAGCTAATTTAATTGGGTATTTAACAACTAGCCACTTTTATTTCAATTATGGCCTAAATTAATCTAATCCCAACCCAATTAAAATGGCCCAAAGACCCCAGGCCCAATGCCTTAATCACCCGACCCAATTCCTAATTTTGATCAACGGTCCAGATTCCCCCTTACCTAAATTAAACCCTAATGACTACCCTTCCCCCCTCTCATTTCCCTCTGATTCCCTCCGCCGTTACATCTCTCATCTCTCTCAACTCTCTTTGCTAAAACCGTCATGGTTCCCACTGGTCGTCGACTTGCCGGTCATTATGGTGGTCCTACCACCCTCCTAGCCCCATGGTTCTCCTTCCTACGCCGGGTATCACTGCCTTGAGGCCCTCAGAGGAACCAGAAGGCGGTTCACTCACCTCCCATGGTTTATCATGCCATTTTTCAGCCATTGATGGCCGTCCGGGTAAGATCTTATTATTTCTGGCTAGAACCAGTGGTTTCTAAGCCGTTTCTCCTTCTCTTGGGGTTATCTCTATGAAACCCTAACTACTAGTCACTGATTTCCTTAGATCTGTAATAGATCTTGGCATATTATGAGCTATTTGTTGTTTTCCTTAATGGTTTTTCCGATTTTCCTAAAGTGACTCTTTATCTTAAAAACTAGGGTTCTTAACACTTTTCAGAAACGCTTTCCTTTCTGACTTTAGTATTATCCTATGATTTTCATCATGTTAAACATTTATGTGAATGTTTCCCCTATTTTCTAGTTTATTTTGTTAAAACCCCAAAGTTCTTGGTTTTAATATGTGGTTCTGAGTCTGTTTTTAATAATATGTTTACCTAATCTGTTTGTGTACTGGTTTCCTCATGAATACTCCGTGATTTAGTGACTTTACTCCATGTTTGCCTATTAGGGTTTCTGACTCTTCATTCCTTCTGCCTATATCATGTTTACTCTGTGTATTCGTACTGTGCTCTAGTTGAATCCCATGTTCTAAGTAATTTTTTACATTGCATGACGATTAGGGTTGCTGATTTTACCCTATACTGTGATTGCCTTGTTTATTTGCAGCAATTTATGTTACTTCCTCTCATCAGTATCATTTCTTAATTTGGATCCCTGATTTATGTGATTCTTTTACCCTATTCTTGTCTATGCTATTTTTTCTTCGTCCAGTTGAAATACTTTCCTTCGATCAGTGTTACCTTCTAACGGAATCCCTGATTCCCTGTGATTGATATACTTTGTTCTCTACTAATCTCAACCTCTAAATATTCTCTTTCATTATTTTGTGGTTAATTATGCTGTCAAGTTGATTCTTAGACACTTTCCTTAATTAGAATATTCTGAATCTAGTCTCAATTACATGCTCTATACCTATGCAGTACTTATGCTACTTCTTTATGTGCTATAATCAGCTTTAAACGATTTCCTTTCCTTATTTTGTCACTGCTTATTACCGTTTGAGTATGACTCCTTAATTAAAGGAAGTCTTTATACTAATTTGATTCTAATTGGTATATATTTCTATAATTACTGTTGAACTATTTTTTTTACCTTACTTTCTGCATGTTTTAAAGCTATAAATACCTTGCTCTTTCATTAGCACAAGGGACGAAAATTGTTCACAAACTCTCTCTGTTATACAACAAAAGCTTTCTTTTGCTCTTATCTTTCTTTGGTTACTTGCTCTTATTCTAAGTCTGTCGGCTGCAAGCCAAGGCTGACTATCTTACTCTCTTTCTCTTCATTCTGTGTTTACCATCTTCTATACTGATATGTCCTGATTTCAATTTAAGTTTCAAAAAACAACATGTTTCTTTTATTGCTTCAATTCTTCCTGTTCTTAGTTTGTTTTTACTTGTGGTTTTGTTGTTCAACTTGCAACTAATATGCCTACTCTATTGCTTATCAGCATGCTTCTAAATGCGTCTCCTCCCTTAGAATCAGCATGCTTATGTAAATGATATCCCCTTTTCTATTAAGTCTCAATATGATTCCACTTTACCCGCTTCCCTGAACCTTTGTGGAAAAACAATTTGCACTTTATGATCACTTAGTTCTGTGTAGTTCTGAAAGTCATGTTACTTAAATCCCTTGAATCCACTTAGGATTTTTTTGATTCTAAACCTATGTGTGACTTTGCTTACTATGTGCCTACCCTTATATGCTCTATACCTATCCCCAACCCCTTATTACCGTGTTTGTGGTTGCTGAACTTGCCTTAGTTTTGGTCCTTTGTGTGATGTTGAACCTGTTTTGATTCTGAGGTTGGTTTGTTCTGATTGCCTACTTTCTTCAAACTGTTTTCCTCTATTGTTTTTGCAAAACTCATTTTCAAACCAGTCTTCCTTGTTTAAACTGTTTTTTCCTACTCAAATCTTTTCAAAACTATATCAAGCACTATCACTCTACTCTTAGACATCTAAGTTATGCCCCTCTAATGTGTGACTGCTTTGGGATCCCTATGAGATCCCTCTAATATCTGATGCATTAGATCTGGCCCTTCCACACTACACTACTCATCTATGGTTATGAAATCTGGGTGTTAGCACTGCCCGGGATCCCTTGAGGTCCTTAGGGAACTCTGACACACCCGGATTATGTGAAAGGCTGTGATACCATTTGTCATTGGGAACTCTGGAAATTTGGGCCTATTGGTAGGCTCTCTATAGTCATAACTTCTTATTTTTCTTATCTACTTATGTAATTCATTCAATTTGTTTGTAATAATCTGTAAACAAATATTGGGGATGGATAGTGAAAAGGGAACGGTAGCTATACATGTTATAGATATCAAAGGGTAGAAACCATGCGCTTAGGTTTTTTACATTTCTTATATGCGCAATAGAATTCATGTTTAGGACTCATGTGTGCAAAGCACATCATGCATTAGATACCATGCCTCCTAGGTTTCGTATATACTGTTTTTCAGCATCTCATTTTAACATTATTGCTTTATCACTTAGAAATCATGTATTTAGGGTAAATGACAACATTGACACAAACTATGCATATTTAGAGACCATGTCTAATGCTGTAACTTGCTGTGCATCTAGAAATCATGCTAAAGGAATCTCTGCAATCATGCTGAGCATTTAGAAATCCTGCTTTTAGGAATTCTGCATATAAGTAACTCTGCCTTATATATGCATATTAGATACCATGTTTAGGATCTTGTTCGTACTCGCTCAATTACACCTAGTTTAACTACTTATACATGAAAAGTCATGAAACAGTCTCACCCCGTCCTTAAACAAACTGGTAATAATCCTGTATCTCTTAACACTTAGAACAACATGCTTTAGATAAAATAATTCCTACACCGTTTAATAATCCTAGTAACTACTGTACATTATAGCACGCCTAGGCAAGCCTTAGGTGATTAAAACTGCATACCTCTTTGTGTTATGATACTCACCTAGACATCATGTCTTAGGATCTTGTTTAATATACTACCCTTACTTGTGTTTGAGGCGTGCTGTTTTACATGCATTATATGTGGAGGTAAACTTGAGCCTTTTATTTGCTCTTTCCTGTGTTTATTTGCTGAAGTCCTATGTGTTATTGGTTGTCGCCTTAGTATTTTCTCCTTTAAACCTTAGGGGGTCTGTCTAGAACTGCCTATAGGTAGAGGTCCTAAATTCCTCCAGGGCCATTAAAAAGGGACGGGTAACAACACGCAATAGAGGTCACTAAATAAACACTCGCTTTAATAACCGCTAAGGGGTAGGGAATGGTAGATATGGATATGATGACCGGTGCGCTAATGCCACGTGTAGCCCCTCTTTGATGAGTGATTACCGGGCATTATACTGATGTGATCCTATAGGATAAAAAACCTAAGACTCCCCTTATTTTTTATAAATGTGTTTAGACTATAAATATTTCAATAACTTCATATGCAGGCTTTAAATCTTTTCAAAATGTGCCTTCATATGTGTGCTTAGACTATGAACTCTTTAACAAACGCTTACTCGCTTAAACTCCAATTGCCTATTTGCTACTTGTTTTAATTCACAAGTTGTTTGGCCGGGAACCACAGTTGTGGACTCCGAGGGGTGACTAACACCATCCCCTCAGAGTAATTTCAAGCCTTTACCCTATCTCTGGTTATCCAAATCTATGTTTGTAAATGACTCCTTAGCAGGTGCTCTAACGCACCTTAATTCGTTAGGTGGCGACTCTCCGATTCCTTGTATACCCCTTTCCCAAAAGAAAATGAGTTGTCCCAATAATGTCAAGCCCCCTGACTAATCCGAAAGGAGGAGTCAAAAAAGGGGAGTGACAGCATGGCGACTCTGCTGGGGACTTAAGGCTTTTACCATTTTCAAACCGCTTTGTGAATTCGTACCTTTACTTTGTCGATATTTGCACCCTTTCCCTTCCCTCTTTATGTGCAATTAGTTGTTTAATTCAAGTATTTATTCTTCTCAGAATCAAAACTGACATGTTTCTTTGTTTTCCTTTGTAACCGCTTTAAATTATAACTGTTGTATTTACAACTTTCACAACGTGCAAATACATGACAACATGCTTTTATTGCTTATTTATTTTTGCATAATCATGCTCAACATCATATTCCACTCCTGCCAATACAAATCCTATAGCAATGATTGATGAGTGGTTGCGCTCTTCCTATTTTGTATCACCCCTAAATTCAGAAAGGCTTATTTGCGATAAAACTAGTCAATCAACGGTGCATTCGACACTTCCGTGCCTTCCCCCTTGAGTTGTCCGCTTAAGGGTACCAGTCTAAGACCCCATAGAAACCTTACTCTGCTATACTATGCATGCATCATGGTCAAACCTAGTCGGGTTAATGTGTCGTCCGCACAATAACTCTTTAAGACAGCCTTATCCAGAAGTTCACCGGGTTTTTCATAATACCAACGGACGCAATCACATTCTGTGCATTTATTTGGAGAACTAAATGCCTGTATGCTAATCATAAGTGTATAAATAGTCGAGTCTGGTAGGGGTAAAGGCCTAACCATTTTGTCTTGCAGAAATATGAGGCACGAAGTCCCTAGATTCGGCATGGTCAGCAATATCCACCCAAAACTATTGAACTGGTGGGAGGATCTTCACTCCAGCGATAAGAAACATGTCCATAAACACCTGGGTAATCTACCATCTCTCCAAGATATCAAACCCAACAACATGTTGATCGAGGCTGCCACTTTATTCTGGGATTGTGAAAGAACCATCTTCTGCTTCGGAAACATTGAGATGACACCACAGCTAGACGAAATAGGAAGGACATGGCTATTCGTTCCAACAAGAAGCTGGAATACTTGGAGCGAGGCATAGTGGAGCTAGAAGGTAAGATCATCAAAAGGGTCGAAGACTGTCAGAAGGCCGAGGGAAACGAATGAGGACACCTGGCCAGAGCATACCTACTGGTAGGACTTCGCGAGCTGGGGAACCTGTTTGATGGGATCAAGGATGCCGAATCTGGGGAAGGTCCTTCTTGGACCAAGTAGGATAGGATTTTCCTTATTCGTTTTATCAATGTAATAAGGCCAATGGCCATTAGTGGCTTTGTTTCTTGCTCACTATTTTAGTATCTTTTGGGTTCATCTATTTTTACATTAATGAAATGAGAGGCATTCGCATCCAACTTCTCCAATTTCATTTGTCGCTAGGCCTACCTCGGGCACAACGAGGTTCCCAAATTAGGACACGCTTTATATTCCCGCACTACGTGTTTAAATACTGCATTACTTTTTCATAATCCTCACTAACTTGGTACCTTTTTGTGTTTGCTTTATTTTATTTTATTTGATTATTCCCCTTCCCCAAAGGTTGGTTCGGGCACTCTGGCATCATCATCATATTATACAAGATCCAGAGGCCCTCCACCTTCTCCTCCTCCCAGTCCCCCTAAAGGCAAAGGCAAAGGCAAAGGCAGAATGGAAGATTCAAGCAACATCAGAAAAGAAAACACAATGCTGGTTGAACGAACAGAGGATCCTGACAATCAAGGTACTCAGGTTCAGAATGAGGCTATGACACAACTGGAGCAAATTTTGTTGAAACTCTAAGGGGAGCTTGAGCATGTCCAGAATTTGGCGAATTTATCTTTCTCACTCAGTGTCCCAGACGTCATTCAGAATCCTACACCTCCTCGGAATACCCCAAACAAGAAAAATCCTCCCACAACTCATCATCATACAACTCCACCGAAAAATCAAACTATCCCACCACAGAACCAGCACGACACTTT
Organism: Nicotiana undulata; assembly: GCA_005239495.1. NCBI lineage: Eukaryota > Viridiplantae > Streptophyta > Magnoliopsida > Solanales > Solanaceae > Nicotiana > Nicotiana undulata. Next base: position 18,218 of record MDKH01211434.1, read on the forward strand.
CCACGCTCCGAGAAATACCCCGCTAATTATCCATGAACCACAAAACTCCACAAATGACCACCTCTATGCCCAAACACCAGGTCATCAAAACAATCCCATATACGTGGAGACTCTACCTCACTCCACCCAACACATTGCTTACACACCCGATTCCATAGAAAAGGATATGCTTATTAAGAATTTGGCTGAAAAACTAAAAAATCTGACTAGCCGAGTTCGAGGCGTTGAAGGTAGCAGGGGAGTTGAAGGGTTGAACTATGAAGATCTCTGCATACAACCCGACGTTGAGCTACCGGAGGGTTACAAACCTCCTAAGTTCGAGATGTTCGACGGTACAGGTGATCTGAGGGTCCATCTGAGGACCTATTATGATAAATTGGTTGGAGTAGGAAGGGATAAAAAGATTCGCATAAAGCTGTTTATGAGGAGCCTCACGGGAGACGCTTTATCTTGGTACATCATCCAAGACCCCAAGAAGTGATCCAACTGGGTGAACATGGTGTCAAACTTCATGGACCGGTTCTGGTTCAATACAGATAATGCGCCAGATGTGTTCTATATTCAGAATCTTAAGAAGAAGCCCACAGAAACTTTTCGCGAGTATGCTACTCGCTGGAGATCTGAAGCAGCTAAGGTCAGGCCTGCCCTAGATGATGAAAAGACTAACAAATTATTTGTCCAAGAACAAGACTCATAGTATTATGAGCGGTTGATGGTGATTGAGAACCATAAATTCTCTGACATTATCAAGTTGGGTGAGAGAATTGAGGAAGGAATAAAAAACGGAATGGTTACCAATTTTGTAGTATTGCAGGCTACAAACAGGGCCCTGCAATCGGGCGGTGTGTCCAAGAAAAGAGATGTGGGAGCAATAATGGTTGCACAGAGGACTAAATCCCACTAAAATACCAAACCTATCAAACACCCCTGCTCACATATCAGCCAGCACCTTCACCAACATACCAAGCACCCTCGCCCACCTATCAGTCAACACCTCCACCAACATATCAGCCATCTCCACCACCTACATATCATCCTACTTCCCGTAGATATTCCCAACTAGCTCCTGTTTATCATATTTACAGTTCTCAGCCATCCCACTTCCAATCACAACCTGCTCGCCAAAACTTCCTGAGACCTCGACCCAACTTTGATCGCAGACCTCCTAAACAATACACTGCCATTCCTGAACCTATCGACCAAATGTATGAAAGACTGAAAGATGCTGATTATGTCACTCCTATCCCTGTGGTAACCCTTGAGAATCCCTCTCAATGGTTTAATCCAAATAAAACCTATGCATACCATTCCGGCATGAAGGGACACACGATCGATGAATGCCACTCCCTGAAAAATAAGATACAATCTCTGATTGATAATAAGGTCATTCTAGCAAAGGAACCTACTCCCAATGTCCGCAAAAATCCACTCCCAGACCATAAGGGTGGAGGAGTCAACATGATTGAGATAGAAGAAGATTGGGACCCAGAGGGGTCGATCAGGTTGATCATAGAAGGTGATGATCCAAAGAAGCCAGCATGTACTCTTAATCCTATCATAGTCCAGATCCAGCCATCCGGAGATGTTGAGATAACGACGCCAATCCCATTTGAGTTTGAAGTGGCGCTACCTACAGACGCACATGTGTCATTCGAGGTTGAAGTTATGCCAGCCGCTAAGGCACCCGTACCATTCGAAGTGAAGGTAGCTGCACCTATCACAATGGTAGTGTCAACCACGCCACCCTTCTACACCAACGCTGTACCATGGGATTATGTAGTCGAGGAAAGAAGAAAGGGCAAAGTCAATATAGAAGAAGCTACTGCTACACATGGAATGACAAGGACCGGCAGGGTCTATACACCTAAGCACTTGGCAGAGTCTAGTAAGAATGCTTCCAACTGGCCTCCCATCATTGAGACATGCCCAGATGATTTTTGGAGGAAGGTACAGGCCAAATAATACTCATTCATCGATCAGTTGAATAAAACCCCAGCTCAGATATCCATTCTGTCATTGCTGCAGAATTCGGAAACGCACAGAAATGCTTTGATGAAAGTGCTGAACGAAGCGTATGTGCCAAATAACATCACTAGTGGGGAAATGGCCAACATGGTAGGCCAAGTGCTGGAGAGTCATAAGATCACTTTCCACAAGGACGAACTACCACCTGAAGGATTAATTTAAAACAAAGAGCTTTACATCACTATGCAATGTGAGGACTACTTCATCACCAGGATTCTGATTGACGGAGGGTCCAACCTCAACATCTGTCCGTTAACAACGCTCAAGAAATTGGGAAAGGGAGTATACGAGATCAGAGAAGGGTCGATGAACGTGAAAGCTTTCGATGGTTCTCAGAGGTCTACCATCGGCGAGATCAACCTCTGTTTGCAGATGGGACCTACGTGGTTCGAAGTTGATTTTCAGGTGATAGACATATCGGTGTCCTACAACCTGTTGTTAGGATGGCCGTGGATACATGCCGCCGGGGCTATGGCATCAACGCTGCATCAGGCAGTAAAATTGGAATGGAACCACCATGAAGTGATCATCCATGGGGACAGAAGCAACCCTATCTATAGTCGCCAGACCATTCCGGTGATTGAAGGTAGAAGAAGGATGGGTGGAGAAACCTATCACCATATCGAACGAATCAACGCAATAGACAAAGACAAATGGTGGGACAGTAAGATAGCAAGCATACTGAACTAGAATAGATACGAGCCTGGCAAGGGGCTCGACAAGAACCTTCAAGGGATCTCCAATCCAATATAGCTCAAGAGCCATGGCACCATCTTTGGGTTGGGATATAAATATGCATGGCAAGAATACAAGAATTGGTCGCCACCATGGCGCGGTCCTTATTACCCATTGGAACAACCGATACCGCATCTGGAGCATACCTTTCAGCAGGACGATATTATATTGCAGTCAGAGAAAGAAGAAGCACTAGCAACCTTGAAGAATTTATTCCTAGAAGATGATGATATGGACTGTTGTGCCATTGTTGAGGAGTAGGGGGAGGAAGGCCCTTCCATTCAAGCCATGAGTGAAGGATCATTCCTTAAGAACTGGACTATCAGAACCGCAAGGGCCCGACGAGTCCCGAGGTAGCAAGGCTGAACAAGCATTGTTTATTTTTCATTTGCTAAATGATTTCCTTTTCGCATTTTTATTTCTGTAATAAGATCTTCAATGTTTTAAAACGTTTGTTCCAATTATCTAAAGCACTTTTTATGTTTTTATGAATCAATATTTATTATTACCATTTTTCCTCATTACTTTATCTATACAACATTACTATTACTTGTCTTGATGAACCAATGACTGTGACATGCAACGAGACAACGCAACAAACAGACAGTGATTCAAAAGAAGAGGATGATGTGCCTGATGAAATTGTCAGAGTAGTCAAGAATTTTGAGAACAGACCTAAGTCCAACCTGGACGAAACTGAGGTAGTCAACCTGGGGGATTCAGGAAAAGGCATAGAAACTCGCATCAACATCCATTTGTCACCGTCAGAGAAAGAGGAATATACACATCTCTTGAAAGAGTATGAAGACATATTCACATGGTCGTACGATGACATGACAGGCCTAAGTACATCCATTGTTGCTCTTAAACTTCCAACCAATCCAATGTGTCCACCAGTAAAGCAAAAGCTCAAAAAGTTCAAGCCTAGCATGAGTCTGAAGATCAAAGAGGAAGTTACCAAGCAAATCAACGCCAGGGTAGTTGAGTATCCGACATGGTTAGCCAACATCGTGCCAGTGCCGAAGAAGGATTGAAAGGTTAGAGTCTGTGTCGACTACCGGGATCTCAACCGGGCCAGTCCAAAGGATGATTTCCCTTTTCCAAACATACACATCCTGATTGACAATTGTGCCAAGCACGAACTTCAGTCATTCGTGGATTGCTTCGCTGGTTACCATCAGATCTGGATGGATGAGGAAGATGCTGAGAAAACGGCTTTCATTACTCCGTGGGGAGTATACTGTTATAAGATGATGTCGTTCGGCCTAAAGAACGCTGGGGCCACCTATATGAGGGCTATGACCACTATCTTCCAGGATATGATACACAAAGAGATCGAGGTATATGTGGACGATGTCATTATCAAGTCCAAGAAAGCCACCGGCCATATAGAAGATTTGAGGAAGTTCTTCAACAGGTTGCGGAAATATAACTTGAAATTAAACCCCGCAAAGTGTGCATTCGGGGTTCCTGCTAGAAAATTGCTTGGGTTCATCGTCAGCCGCCGAGGGATAGAATTGGATCCGTCAAATTTCAAAGCCATCCAAGAGTTACCACGGCCAAGAAATAAGAAAGATGTGATGAGTTTCCTGGGATGCCTTAACTACATCCGCCGGTTCATAGCCCAGTCCACGGTCATATGTGAACCAATCTTCAAAATGCTAAAGAAAGATGCTGCAACCAAATGGACCGAGGATTGTCAAAAAGCTTTCGACAGAATCAAGGAATACTTGTCAACGCCACTAATTTTGGTCCTACCAGAGCCAGGTAGACCCTTTCTACTCTACCTCGCGGTATTAGATGGAGCTTTCGGCTGCATTCTGGGGTAGCACGACGAGATAGGGAGAAAGGAACAAGCTATCTATTATTTGAGTAAGAAGTTCACTCTATACGAGGCTCAGTATTCTCTAATGGAACATACCTGCTGTGCTCTAACCTGGGTAGCACAAAAGCTGAGGCATTACTTCTGTGCCTACACAACATATCTCATATCAATAATGGATCCCTTAAAGTACATCTTTCAGAAACCCATGCCCACAGGCAAACTGGACAAGTGGAAAATCCTGCTGAGTGAGTTCGACATTGTTTATGTGACTTAGAAAGCGATCAAGGGACAAGCGTTGGCATACAATCTTGTTGAGAACCCCGTGGATAGACAATACGAACCCCTGAAAACGTATTTTCCCGATGAAGAAGTGTCATTCATAGGAGAACACATTGCAGAATCCTATGACGGTTGGAGGATGTTCTTCGATGGAGCGGAAAATTTCAAAGGAGTCGGCATTGGAGCTTTCCTGGTATCGAAAACTAGTCAATATTATCCGGTATCTGCCAAACTCAGATTCCCATGCACCAACTATATGGCGGAATATGAAGCCTGCATCTTAGGGCTCAACATGGCCATTGACATGAATGTTCAAGAGCTGCTAGTAATTGGTGACTCAGACTTGCTAATACACCAAGTATAAGGAGAATGGGCTACTAAGAATTCCAAGATATTGCCGTATCTACACCATGTGCAGGAATTGAGAAAGAGGTTCACGAAGACAGAATTTCGGCACGTCCCCAGAATTCAGAATGAGTTCGCCGATGCATTGGCCACCCTATCATCCATGATACAACATCCACATAAGAACTTCATTGACCCTATTCCGGTGAAGATCCATAGCCAGCCAGCCTACTGCGCCCATGTTGAAGAGGAAGCAGACGAAATACCATGGTTCCATGACATCAAGGAGTATTTTTCAAAAGGAGAATACCCAGAACTTGCAAATCATACTCAGAAATGCACGCTTCGGAGATTGTCCAACAACTTATTTCATAGTGGAGGAATCCTGTACAAGAGGACTCCCGATTTGGGGTTATTGATATGTGTTGATGCAAAGGAAGCATCCAAATTACTTGAAGAGATACATGCTGGGACCTGCGACCCACATATGAAAGATTTTGTCTTAGCCAAGAAAATACTCAGAGCCGGTTATTTCTAGATGACCATGGAAACGGACTGCATCCAGTATGTCCGGAAATGCTACCGCTGTCAGGTACATGCAGATATGATAAAGGTACCCCCATATGAGCTCAATGCAACAAGCTCGCCTTGGCCGTTCGCCGCTTGGGAATAGACGTCATTAGACCAATAGAGCCTACCGCCTCAAATGGACACATGTTCATCTTGGTAGCAATTGATTATTTCACTAAATGGGTCAAAGAAGCATCTTACAAAGTAGTGACTAAGAAAGTCGTGGCAGATTTTTTCCGCGACCGTATTGTTTGTCGTTTCGGAGTTCCAGAATCAATCATCACCGACAACGGTTCCAATATCAACAGCGATCTGATGAAAGCCATGTGCGAGACTTTCAAAATCAAGCACAAGAATTCCACAGTTTATAGACCTCAGATGAATGGAGTTGTAGAAGCCGCCAACAAGAACATCAAGAAGATATTGAGGAAGATGATAGAAAAGCATAAGTAGTGGCATGAAAAGTTATCATTTTCTTTACTGGAATATCGCACCACGGTCTGTACGTCAACAAGGGCAACTCCATACTTATTGGTTTATGGTAAAGAAGTTGTTATTCCCGCCGAAGTGGAGATTTCTTCCTTGAGGATCATACAAGAAGCTGAGCTCAGCGATGTATAGTGGGTAAAAAGCCGCTATGAGCAACTGGCCTTGATAGATGGGAAAAGAATGAATGCAATATGTCATGGTCAACTTTATCAGAAGAGAATGTCCAGAGCCTTCAACAAAAGAGTTAAGCCAAGACAATTCACACCAGGGGCAGCTGGTGTTAAAGAAGATCTTTCCACATCAGAATGAAGCAAAGGGAAATTCTCTCCCAACTGGCAAGGTCCGCATATGGTTCACCGGGTATTGACAAGAGGAGCACTTATACTTGTAGAAATGGACGGAGAAGTCTGGCCAAAGCCGATCAATTCAGATGATGTCAAACACTATTATGTGTAATCCCTTATGCTTTTCTCAAAATGATGTAAGTTGAACTACGCCTGACCAGATTCCCGTTTAAAAGGGGATACGTAGGCGGCCCTATGGGCTCGGTCACAATTCAATAAAAATTTCATTTCCCCCCCAATTGGAAACTGGGGCAGAATTTCGAGGAGGACCCTCAAAATTCTGAAGCAAGTTCATCCGATCACCGCATGCGCAATAGTCAGAAGCGTCAACCCATCAAACTGGGGAAGAAATTTTAGGAGGACCCTCAAAATTCCGTAGCATGAGAGGTTGCAATGTCTTGAGCTGTGTCACGGTCGTCGGTTCATCTAAGTTTCTCAAAACATATTTTTCTTATACTGTGTCTTTACAAAATCATGCATGCTTATTTTTAAATATAACTGTGTTCAGCAAACGCTACCCCGATGATATGAACAGGATCATCCGAACAAGCATACGAGTGAAGAAGAGCCGGCAGGGATACGAACCAACCTTCCCCATTTACAGAACTCACAACTTTTCTTTGGATGCAGGAATAAAGAGTAAACACGCAGAGAAGTCACAAATTTTAACACAGTTGCAAAGACCAGATTTACTGTCCACAAAGAACGAACCTGTTCAAAGTCCCAAAAACCATCGCGGTTGCCGACATTTGCTATCGTCACAAAGAATAACATGCTTCGTAGTCACAATTCTCATAATGATCACAATACCGCAATCTACTACCAGCTAAGAAATTCTTCTGTCATTTATTATTTAATCATTTGCAGAAGGCTAACTTTCTGCCTTCCCTTGCATAAGGCTAAGCTCTGCCTTCATTTGAATGAGACTAAGCTCTGTCTCCACCTTGCATGAGGTTAAGCTCTACCTCCATTTGCATAAGGCTAAATTTATGCCTTCCCTTTGCATAAAACTAAGCTTTGTCTCCACCGTGCATGAGGTTAAGTTCTACCTCCATCTGCATAAGCCTAACTTTCTGCCTTTCTTTGCGTAAGGCTACTTTCTGCCTTCCTTTGCATAAGGCTACTCTTCTGCCTTCCATTTGCATAAAGCTAACTTTTCTGCCTTCCATTTACATAAGGCTAACTTTATGCCTTCCATCTGCATGGGACTAAGCTCTGTCCCCATTTTGCATGAGTTTAAGCTCTACCTCCATCTGCATAAGGCTACTCTCTGCCTTCCTTTCTGCATGAGGCTAAGCTCTTCCTCCAATTTACTTTCTACCGAGACTAAGCACTGTCTCTCAAGCATTATTTACTTCTCTCCTCTTTCGGCATAAGCGCTGCCCTCCATTTCCCAAGACTAAGCTTTGTCTTGTGGACATCATACTATTGCATCTCATAGACTGAAATATCGCCAACTTGTCCAAAGGCTTTATTGTTCGGAGGCACCATCTTCATGGCCCGAGAACACCATGTCATGGCCCGAGGATCTCTCAGTCTTGCATATCATTATTCAAAGGCGCCATTGTCCGGAGGCACCATCTTGATGACCCGAGAACGTCATTTCATGGCCTGCAAAAATAATTCATGGCCCAGGACGTCATGGTATGAGGACGTCATCCTTAACCGTCCGAAGAAAACATTCATAGTCCAACGAGAACAATACAATATACGCTTGTATTATTTTATTGGCAGGTAACCCATCAAACGACGGCTATCCCAGCAGGAGCGATCTCGCTCTAGTTCTCCCAGCCATATCAAACATAACCCTTCCCGTAAAACCATTCATTCATCTAACCCTATATGTCCATCGTATACTTCGCCGATGGATCCGGAACTACATACGACTCGATTACTGTAAAACCAGGGATATGTACGCAGCTCAGCAGCCAGAGTGCGGCCCAAATATCTCGAACCATTTCGCTCGGTCAAAATTGGCCATCATATCTTTACCCGACAAACTCTTTCATCCTTTTCGGGTAAAGAGGGACAGTTGTTGATACCCAATGTTTCCCCAAAAAATATATTTTATTGCATATATATCTTCAAAATCATGCACTAATAGCAATTGATATTTTTCCATATTTTTCTTATATTTTTTATTAATCTATCCAGCATTTTATTCTCAATAAATAATTATAAAATTACATTACAAATGATTTCGAAAGCATTTCTTCGTTTCATTAATTTTTTAGAGTCCTTCTAAGACCAAATTATTTCATAATTAGCCAAATTGGCGCCTTTTGGATATAATTGCAATAACTTTGCAATTATAGCCCAATCATATGATTTCAGGCTATTTTTTATCCAGTAATTAACCATTTGTATTT
>MDKH01134260.1:0-21794 GCA_005239495.1 Nicotiana undulata
TGTCTTTGTTTGTTACTTCCATGACTGCTGCGAGGTTAGCTAATGCATCTGCCTCCGCATTTTATTCTCTAGGTATTTATATTACCTTCCATGTTTTGAATTGTCTCACGAGCTCTCGTGCCTTTTCCAGGTATTGTTGCATCCGAGTCTCTCGAGCGATGTAAGTCCCCTGCATCTGATTTACTACCAGTTGGGAGTCGCTGTCGATTACGATTTGCTCGATTGAGAGTTGTCGTGCGAGTTCTAGTCTTACGATGATAGCTTTGTACTCTGCTTCATTGTTAGTTATAGGATAACATTTGATAATTTGTCGTGTATTTTCACCCCTGGGTGATATTAAAACTATGCCTAAGCCAGCACCTTTTATATTGGAAGAACCATCAGTGAATAGGGTTCATAGACCCGGATTAGCACCATTAAAGAGTTGTAACTCTTTTCCACTTCACGGACAATGCTATTACTAAAGTTAGCGACAAAATCAGCTAAGATTTGAGGCTTGATTGCAGTCCTAAGTTGATATATTATTTCATGCTCACTTAATTCTATGGCCCACTTGGCTAATCTTCCCGATAGTTCTTGTTTATGTAGTATGTTTCTTAATGGATACAAAGTTACAACAGTGATTGGATGACATTGAAAATATGGTCGTAATTTTCTAGATGCCATTATTAAAGCTAAGGCTAACTTTTCTAGATGTGGATATCTGGTTTCAGCATCTAGTAAAGTTTTACTTACATAAAAAATAGGAGATTGTTTACCTTTATCTTCTCTTACCAATACTGCACTTACAGCAATTTCTGAGACAGCCAAGTAGACGTACAGCCTTTCCCCCTCCTTTGGCTTTGATAGCAGCGGGGATTTTGATAGATAAGCTTTCAGATTCTTGAGAGCCTGTTGACATTCTTCAGTCTATTCGAACTGATTCTGTTTTTTGAGGACTGAAAAGAATTTAAAACTTTTCTCGGAAGACCTGGAAATAAATCTTCCCAAAGTTGTGATTCTTCCCGTTAGTCTTTGAACTTCTTTTTTATTTATAAGTACATCAGGTATTTCTTATATAGCTTTAATTTGAGTGGGATTTACCTCTATTCCCCTGTTTGACACAAGGAAACCCAAGAATTTACCTGATTCTACGCCAAAAGCGCATTTTTCTAGATTCAGCTTCATATTATACCTATGTAAAATGTAAAATGTAATAGAGAGGTGTTGGAAATGGTCTTCCGCTCGTGTTGATTTTACTAGCATGCCGTCGATGTAAACTTCCATCGTTTTCCCCAGATGTTCCTGGAACATCTTGGTCACTAACCTTTGATATGTGGCTGCAGCGTTTTTTAAGCCAAATGGCATGACTTTATAACAATAAGTCCCCCTGTTCGTAATAAAGGAGGTTTTTTCTTTGTCTGAGGGATCCATTTTAATCTGATTATAACCAGAATATGCATCTATAAAGCTTAGCAATTCATGATATGCGGTGGCATCAATCATTTTATCTATATGTGGTAATGGGAATGAATCTTTGGGGAATGCTTTATTTAAATCAGTATAATATACACATACTCTCCATTTGCCATTCTTTTTAGGTACTACCACAGTGTTAGCTAACCAGTTAGGGTATGTTACCTTTCGTATCGAACCAATTTTCAAGAGTTTCTGTACCTCTTCGTCAATCACTTGGTTCTTGAATGGTCCTTGCTTTCTTTTCTTCTTCTTAATAGGTAAGAAGGATGGATCTTCATTTAGTTTATGAGTCATCACTTCTGGTGGGATACCTATCATGTCTGAGTGGGACCACGCAAAGCAATCTGTGTTAGCTTTTAAATAATCAATTAACCTACCTCTTCGACCGGGGCTCAGTCTCGTGCCTATATACACCTTCTTGAACCCGCTTTCTGTGGGTAATTGTGACATTTGAGGCTTATTTGCAAACTATTCCGTTCACTTCCTCTCCTCCATGTATCACGTTGACGGGTTTTTTTGGAGATGGAGGCTTCGGGGGCTCCTGCTTGTTCTTCATATATGCCTGTTTACCTTTATCACTAAACAATTCTGTTAAGTAGCCTTGTTTCAATAATTGTTCTATTTCTCCTTGTAAAAAGCTGCAATCTGCAGTCCTGTGTCCATGATCATTATGGAATTCACACCAGAAATCTGGGTTCCTCTTATTTGGGTTTGACCGCATTTCTTTGGTCCATCTTACCTTATCTCCCATATTTCTTAATATCGAAACAAGTTCAGGGGTACTTACATTAAAGGTGTGATCCCCAATTCGTGCATTACCTCTAGGGCGTTCATCTCGATCCTTTCTGGATCTAGATGAGGATGAGCTTGCATCTCTACTTGGTTGTCTATAATCTGACCTAGTATTTTCAAACCTGGGACGAGTTTCGCGTCCTGATGGTCCTTAATAAGGGTCGTACCTATTTTTACTTGATCTCCTGTCTGATTCGGAACGCCTGGATCCGGTACGATCTTCATCTTTCGAACGAGCAATGGTATCTTCTTCTATCCAAAGTTTAGTACTGTACCTGTTGTAAACATCATTCGACGTTGTAGCTGGGAATTCTCTCAAGCTTTCTTTGAGTCTCCTCGTGGCTTCTGAGCTTTTGTCATTTAGGTTACTTGTAAATGCCATGGCGGCCCAATTATCAGGCACCCTTGGTAGTTGCATTCTTTCTCGCTGGAACTTGTCTACAAATTCATAGAGTAGTTCCGTGTCTCCTTGCTTTATTTTAAATATGTCCTCGATTCTTTTCTCAACTTTTTGTGCACCAGAGTGTGCTTTTATGAAAGAATATGCAAGCTCAGCAAAAGAATCAATTGAATTTTCAGGGAGAAGAGAATACCATGTTAGGGCTCCTTTGGTAAGAGTCTCTCCGAATTTTTTGACAAGGACTGATTCAATCTCTTGTTTTGTTAAGTCGTTGCCCTTTACTCCGGTGGTAAAAGCAGTCACATAGTCGCGTGGGTCAGTTGTTCCGTCATACTTAAGAACGTCTGGCATTTTAAACTTCTCGGGTATATGCAAGGGTGCTGCGCTTGGTTTCCAAGGTTGTTGAGAATATCTATCAACATCAATGCCTTTGATAACAGGTGGTACTCCAAGAATTTGCTCGATTCGATCGTTTTGTTCCTTCACCTGTTTCTGCAAGATTATTAGTAAATTTTGTAATTTAGGGTTATTAGTCATACCTGGTCTCGTTTCGAGAGATTCGTTAGGAGTGTCATCCCTTGCTGAGTTTACCAACCCAGACTGAGGATTTTCCACGGTATTGGTGTTATTAGGAGGTGGTGTCAGTGATGTAGGTGATGCCGCCGGTAATCCCCTTGCAAATTATTGCAAAGCTTGACTCACATACTCTGCAATCATTTGCTTTACATGATCATGTTCTACTGTTTGATCATTGTTGTTGTTATCATTGTTGTTGTTGGATCTCTCTTGGTATTGTTCCCTTGAACCTCTTGGGGATGGAAGAGGTGATGGAATCCTATCTCTCTGTTGGTTATTGTCGTTGGGATTCGACATAGTTCAGAGGATATCGCTTTAAAAAGCAAATAAAGATTATCAGATTTCTGAATAACGGAACCAATTTGTTTAACCAAAGAATTAGATTCTCTGCCAAAGCTATTTTAAGAAGTACTCGGGCTTCTGATAACCAATGAAATAAGCTAATAAGTATAATAATACGTGTAAATAGAAAGCAGCAAAGATGCGTAAAAGTAAGTGTATTTCAATAGTGGTTCGAACGTGTCCTTACAAGTTATATTTTACTCCCTTTTATAGAGCATTTCTTAATATAACGCCTACTCTTCTTAATTATTGAGCATTAATGACTAATAATGGCATTAATATAACGTTACAATGGTTAATCGTAATTATTGCGTGATTATGTAACGTTTGGCTCATTTATTGGAGTTCTTTGAATCTGCCCTTTATTCTGCATTGATTCATTCTGATCGTGTCTCTTCAACTCCTCAATTAGATTGAGGTTCCCGTGTCTAATTGCTTCATGGGTATGATATTCCGTTCCTCTTTGTCTCGTACCTCTTCGTAAAGTCACGACCAGTTGTCATGTTTTCATTTCTCCATATGGATTGCCTTTTCATCTGAATTAATACACGTGTGAAGCCTATTTTTACCAATACACCAGCCCCGATTGTATGTATTTCTAGCCAGACCTGAGGCGGAGTCCTCCGATGTTGTTATCACATGTACCATTTCAGTTTGCAATAGAGATGCTTCAGTTCTGTTTGATCTGGGATCTACTTACTCTTATGTATCATCTTATTTTGCTTCGTATTTGGTTGTGCCCCGTGATTCCTTGAGTGTCCCTGTATATGTGTCTACGCCCGTGGGAGATGTTATTATTGTATATCATGTGTGGTCGTTATTGAGGGTCTTGAAACCAGTGTGGACCTTTTGCTTCTTGACATGGTTGATTTTGATGTCATATTGGGCATGGATTGGTTGTCTCCTATTATGCCATCTTGGACTGTCACGCCAAGACAATTACATTAGCCCTGTCGGGGTTGCCTCGATTAGAGTGAAAAAGGACTCCTGGTCATTCTCCCAGTAGGGTGATTTCTTATGCCAAGGCTCGTCGCATGGTTGAGAAGGGGTGTTTGGCTTATTGGCTCATGTTCGTGATTGTAATGCTGAGGCTTCTTCCATAGATTCGGTGCATATTGTTCATGAGTTTCCCGAGGTATTTCCTGCAGACCTGTCGGGGATGCCACCCGACAGGGATATTGATTTTTGCATCGATGTGGCTCCGGGCACTCAGCCCATTTCAATTCCTCCATATCGGATGGCCCCACCAGAATTGAAAGAATTGAAAGAACAGTTGCAAGACCTGCTTGATAAGGGCTTCATTAGACCTAGGTGCACCAATTTTGTTCGTGAAGAAGAAGGATGGATAGATGAGGATGTGTATAGATTACCGGCTGTTGAACAAAGTTACTATTAAGAATAAGTATCCATTGCCGAGAATTGATAATTTGTTTGATCAGCATCAGGGTGCCATGGTGTTTTCGAAAATTGATTTGAGATCGGGTTACCATCAGTTGAAGATTAGGGCATCTGATGTCCCTAAGACAGCCTTTCGGACGAGGTATGGGCACTATGAATTTCTGGTGATGTCTTTTGGGTTGACTAATGCCCCAGCAGTCTTTATGGACTTGATGAATCGGGTTTTCAATCCTTATCTAGATTCCTTTGTAATCGTGTTCATTGATGATATTCTAATATACTCCCACAGCCGGGAGGAGCATGAGCAGCACATTCAGATAGCGCTCCAGACTTTGCGGGATAGTCAGTTGTATGCTAAATTTTCAAAGTGCGAGTTCTGGTTGGATTCAGTAGCCTTCTTGGGTCACATTGTATCAGTAGAGGGTATTCAGGTAGATCCTAAGAAGATGGAGGCAGTCAAGAACTGGCCTAGACTCACTTCAGCCATAGAGATCAGGAGCTTCTTGGGTTTGGCGGGTTACTACCGTCGTTTTGTGGAGGGGTTTTCATCTATAGTAGCCTTAATGACTAAATTGACTCAGAAAGGCGCCTCATTCAAAGGGTCAGATAAGTGTGAGGCAAGCTTTCAGAAGCTCAAGACAGCCTTGACTTCAGCATCGGTGTTGGTGTTACCGTCAGGTTCAGAATCCTTCACGGTATATTGTGATGCCTCCCGTGTTGGGCTCGGAGTGGTATTGATGTAGGAAGGCAGGGTGATTGCATATGCGTCTCGCCAGTTGAAAGTCCATGAGAAGAATTATCTTGTCCATGACTTAGAGTTTGCAGCCATTGTTCACGCATTGAATATTTGGAGGCACTATCTCTATGATGTGTCGTGTGAGGTTTTCACGGATCATCGCAGTCTTCAGTACTTGTTCAAGAAAAAAGATCTTAATTTGAGGCAGAGGAGATGGTTAGAGTTATTGAAGGACTATGAAGTCACTATATTGTATCATCCGGGGAAGGCTAATGTGGTGGTCGATGCATTGAGTAGGAAGGCAGTGAGTATGGGCAGCCTTGCATTCATTCAAGTCGGTGAGAGACTGTTAGCTTCATATATTCAGTGTCTGGCCAATCATTTTGTTAGGTAGGATATTTCGCCCAGCCGTGTTTTAGCTTGTACAGTCGCTCGGTCTTCTTTATTTGCGCGTATCAGAGAGAGGCAGGATGATGACCCGCATTTGATGGACCTTAGGGACACAGTTCGGCACGGTGGTGCCAAGCAGGTTACAGTTGGAGATGACGGTGTTTTGAGGATGTAGGGTCGAATATATGTGGCTAATATCGATGGGCTTCGTAAGTTGATGCTTGAGAAGGCTCACAGTTCTAAGTATTCTATTCCCCCGGGTACTGCCAAAATGTACCAGGACCTGCGATAATATTATTGGTGGAGAAGGATGAAGAAGGATATTGTTGCTTATGTGGCACGGTGCTTGAAATGTCAACAGGTGAAGTATGAGCACCAGAGACCCGGTGGTTTACTCTAGCAGATAGAGATTCCTGAGTGGAAGTGAGAGTGTATCACTATGGACTTCGTTGTTGGACACCCACGGACTTAGAGGAAGTTCGACGCCATTTGGGTTATTGTGGATAGGCTGACTAAATCAGCACATTCATTCCGGTGGCAAGTACTTATACCTCGTAGCGGTCGGCAGAGATATATATTCGAGAGATTGTTCGCCTTCACGGGGTGCCCGTGTCTATCATTTCCGATCGAGGTACTCAGTTTACCTCGCACTTTTGGAGGGAAGTTCAACGTGAGTTGGGTACATGGGTTGAGTTGAGCATAGCAATCCATCCTCAGACGGACGGACGGGCAGTTTGAGTGTACTATTCAGATATTGGAGGATATGCTTCGCGCCTGTGTTATTAACTTTGGAGGTTCTAGGGATCAGTTCTTGTCATTGGCGTAGTTCACCTACAATAATAGCTGCTAGTCGAGCATTCAGACGGCTCCCTACGAGGCATTAGATGGTAGACAGTGTAGATCGCTAATTGGATGGTTTGAGCCGGGAGAGGCTCGGTTATTGGGTACAGACTTAGTTCAGGAGGCCTTGGATAAGGTCAAGATTATACAGGATCGACTTCGTACAACTCAGTCCAGGCAAAAGAATTATGCCGACCGTAAAGTTCGTGATGTGGCATTCATGGTTGGAGAGAGAGTATTACTTCGGGTATCGCCCATGAAGGGTGTTATGAGATTCGGGAAGAAGGGAAAGTTGAGCCCTAGGTATATCGGGCCATTTGAGATTCTCGAGAAAGTGGGGGAGGTAGATTATAGGCTTGCGTTGCCTCCAGGGTTATCCTCAGTTCATCCGGTATTCCATGTGTCTATGCTCAGGAAATATCATGGTTACCCGTCCCACGTGTTATATTTCAGCTCTGTCCAATTGGACAAGGATTTGACTTATGAGGAAGAGTCGGTAGCCATTCTAGACCGGCAGGTTTGTCAGTTGAGGTCAAAGAGTTACCTGTCAGTTTGAGTGTAGTGGAGAGGTCAACCTATTGAGGCAGCTACTTGGGAGTCCGAGCCAGACATGCGGAGTAGATATCCACACTTGTTCGCTAGTTCAAGTACTTTTCTATGTCTGTTTGAGGACAAACGTTTGTTTTAGAGGTGGAGATTGTGATGACCCAAAGGGTCATCTTATGATTTAAGACACCATTCCGGGCTCATTATTCTTAAAAACATTAATTTTATTCACCTCGATTTGTGTGCGCAGTCCGGGGGTGAATCCGGGAAAGCCTTTATATGGAAATATAAGAAATAATAATTTTTAGAGTTAAATTTTTATTTTAGTTGGCTTTGGTCAACATATTGAGTAAACGGACCCGGACCCATTTTTCGACGGTCCCGGGAGGTCTGTAGTAAAATATGGGACTTGGGCGTATGCCCGGAATTGAATTCTGAGGTCCCTAGCTTTAGAAATCAATTTTTGAAGAAAATTGTTATACTTGATTTTAAAAGAAATAAAGAAATTAATTAAAGTTTGAACTCGTTGGTATCGGGGCCGTATTTTGGTTCCGGAGCCCGGTACGGGTTTGTTATAATATTTAAGTCATATCTGTGAAATTTGGTGGAAATCAGAGTTGATTTGACGTGATTCGTACGTCCGGTTGAGAAGTTAGTGAATTTGAAGTGTTCTTGAGAAATTCATGAGTTTTGATGCTAAATTCGTAGTTTTAAGTGTTATTTTTGTGATTTGATCGCACGATCAAGTTCGTATGATATTTTTAGACTTGTGTGCATGTTTGGTTTGGAGCCCGAGGGCTCGGGTGAGTTTCGGATAGGCTACGGAGTGTTTAGACTTAGGAAATATAGCTGATGCATCTGGTGTCTGGTACAGGCCTCTGATCTCGCAATTGCGAGATCAGGCTTCGCAATTTCGAAGGTGACAGGCCTGGTAATTCCGAGAATTTTTATCGCAAATGCGAACAGACCTGGGAAGGCCATCATCGCGAATGCGAAATTTTGCTAGAAATTACGATGGCCCCAGAAGTCGCAAATGCGACATTTTAGTCGCAAATGCGAAGGCAACAGAAATTGCGAAGGTTCGCATTTGCGATCCCTTTCTCGCAATTGCGAGCTTTGCAAATGCGAAGCTCCAAGCGCATTTGCGACATCTGCAGCTTGTTAAGTTGGTACTAGACGGGATTTTCACTCATTTTTCAATTCTCTCGAACCCTAAACCTCCTTAGGCGATTTTCCAAACACTCAAACTTCTCCAAATCATAGGTAAGTGATTCCTAACTAATTCCTTTCCATCTCTTGCAACTTTTAACAAGTTTTCAACCTAGAATCTAGATTTTTCATGGTAGAATTAGGGATTTTTGGGTAGAACTTAGGGATTTTGATATTTGGGAATTTAGACCTCGAATTGTGGTCGGATTCCAAAACCAATTGTATATTCGAGTTCGAGAGAGAATGGGTAAACGGATTTTGGTCCAAACCTCGAGTTTGGACCAAGCGGGCCCGGGGCCGTTTCTTGTCTTTTGAAAGGAAAACTTAGAAAAATCATAAGTTTGCATTAAAGTTAGTTCCTTTATCAAGAATAATGATATTACACTAATTATGATTAGATACGAGTGGGTTGGAGGCAAATTCTAAAGGAAAGGTTGTGCTTGAGCAGTGAGTTGCTTGTGAAATCGAGGTTAGTATTTGGTCTAACTTTGACTTGAGGGATTAGGAATCCCCGAATTAAATGCTATGTGGAATTGCATGTGTGTGGTGTATAGGTGAGGTGACGAGTACTTGTGCGGCACCAAATTATCTGTTTAACATGTTCCCTTCCCCGTTTCCAATTTATTATATTCTTGTCTTAATTGTTTCATGATTATTGATGCTTCCATGTGTCGCGCCCCCCTTTTTCCTCGTGGAGATCGGGTTCATGACATTTTGGTTAATACAACTCTTTCCTTTTGGGAAAGGGGTTTTGCATTTTGAAGAGTCGCCACCTAACGATTTTTTAGGTGCGTTAGGGCACCTAAGGGGTTCATTTACAACTACGTTGTTAACCAGAGATAGGGTAAGGGCTTGAAATTATCCTAAGGGGAAGGTGTTAGGCACCCCTCAGGATCCACTAGTGTGGTTCCCAGCCAAACAGCTTTTGTGAATTTGTACGATTTAGCAAACAACCACATAAAGGCTCAAATAAGAGGGGATTTAAGTCTTAGGCATGCAGGTGTTTGAAAATAATTGGAGAGAAGTTAAGTTTTAAAAGGAGTTACAATCTAGGCATGTAAAGTAAAGGATATCCTAGGTTTGTGATAATATGGATCACATCAATGCAATACCCGGTATGACACTCCTCAAAGAGGGGCTACACGTGGTATTAACGCATCGGTCATCATATCCATATTCTACCCTTTTCCACCCCGTGAAGGTAATCAAAGCGTGTATTGGTCACGAACTCTATTGCATTCTGCTACCCGACCCCTTTCCTATTAGACTTGGAGGAGGTTAGGACTACTATCCTAAGAGGGAGGTACTAGGCAGACCCTCAGGTTTTAAAAGGTAAAATTCTAGGGCGACAAACAAAAAACAGTTAAGACTGCAATTAATGGGAACACAGATAAGCAGGTGAAAGGCTCAAGTTTACCTCCACAAGTATTTCACACATACAGCATGCCTCATACACAAATTTAGATCTAGATTTAACTCCTAAACATGGTGTCTAAGTGGCAACAACAGAGTTTAATTATATCACATAACTCAGAGAGGAAGTCCGAGTCATGGCTTGCCTACTGATTTTAGCATGCTGGTAGTTGATCATGGTCACAAAGACAGGTCTGGTTTTATTTCTTGTAATTGATTACCTAAGGCTTGCCTAGGTGTAAAATAACATGCAGCAATGGTACAGGTTCATTAAGGTGCCAGATTGTCAATACTATGTTATTCTAAGTGTGTACAAAGAACTGATTACCAGTTTATTTTAGGCCAGGGGATTGTTTCAAACATATGCTTAAACTGAGTATGATCCTATTGCATGATATCTAATGCAGCATGATAGCCTAAACATGATTTCTAAAAGAATACCGGATCACAACATCATGCATAACTTCAGGGATAACATAGGTGACGGATTTTAATAGTTGTTTACCTAAAACATGATTTCTACGCGTATCATGGGAAAGCATAATTACGGATTTGTTAACGCTCGTTTTAAGGAAGGATTTAGATTACGTTTTCAAAATGCATGAACATAATCACATGATAGCATTTTCCATTGTTATTACTGATCCCATGAACAGAATTTTCTAAGTGATCTAACAATATTGAAATAAAATGCTGAACAGTGTCATGCAATCCTAGAGAGCATGATTTCTAATGTACGATATGCTTTGCACGTGTTAGTCCTAAACATTATTTCTATAGCACACATAGGGAATGTAAACCTAATAGCATGGTTTCTACCCTTTTATATCTATAGCATGCATAGTTACCCATTTCCCTTTTCACTATCCATCCCTAAGAGTTGTTTACAATAAGTTATTACAGACCACGGATCATGAATTGAAATAGGGAAAAATAAGAAGCTATTCTATAAGGAGCCTGCAGATAGGCCCAAGTCCTCCGGAACCTCATTGACATATGGTATTTCACAGTCTTTCTCATAATTTGGGTGTATCAAAGTTCCCTAAGAACCTCAAGGGCTCCCGGGCAATGCTCACACCAAGATTTCAAAGTCATAGTAGGATAAGTGCGGTGTGGAAGTGCCATCCTCAGTGTGTCAGAGTTCAGAGGGAGATCAAGGGTCCCAAAGCAGTGCTCACACTAAGGGGGAAGAATTTAAAGGTCTAAGAATAAAGTGAAGTACAGGATGTGATTTGAAAAGAGTTAAGTAGGAAAAACAGCTTTTGAAAATAATTTGTTTGAAATAAGCTTTGGAGAAAGATAGTAGAATTCGTTTAGTGAAAACAATTGGAAAAGGGATAGGGTAAGACAGTCAGAGTCTTAGGATCAGAACAGTACGCATAGAACAAGAAACAAGAACCAACCAAGTTCATCAATAACAAGCAGGGACTGAGGGGTAGGGGACAAGCATGAAGCACATAGAGAAAAGCATACAACAAGCAAAGTCATATACATGTTCAGAGAAAGTTCTGGGACATCATGTGTTCAGGATTACATGGAGACTAAGTAACACATAGTGCAATTGTAGTATACTAGGAATCAAAGAAGACGGAAGTGGAATCATGTTAAAGCATGCAAAGGGGGTAGTAACATGTTGAGGCTAAGGGGGAGGGTATTAAGAGCTGAAACAGCAAAGCATACAAACTAGTTGCAAGTACAACAATAAAACCATAAGTAAAAACAAATTAGAAATAAGATGAATCGAAATACCCAAAGAAACATATTGTTTTGAAGCTTTAAACATACATTGAAGACATGCCAGTTGGAAGATAGCAAGTACAGAATGAAGAATAAGCAAAGAGAATGACCAGTCTTGGTTTGCAACCGACTAGTAATAGCATGTAATCAAGAGAAGAACAGTAGAGAGTATGTGTGTGTGTGTGTAAGAGAGAATTGAATAGTGTGTGTTTTCGTGTCTGTGTTAGTGAAAGACTAGAGTATTTATAGTTGAAAGCAGGTAGTAAAAATAAGGTAAGAATCATAGTAACATGGTAATTAAGGAACTCGGAATCAATCAGTCAGCTATCAAGGCAAGTACTCCCTTAGGTTAAGGGAGTTTAATTCAAACGGTAAGAACCAGTATCATATAAGGCAAGAGAAAATCAGTACATGACTAGTAAGGAAAGAATCAAGACTCAGTAAGCATAGGGTAGTTAATTAAGGAAAACAATCAAATAACTAAGGTATAGAGTAGGTAATTAGGGGTAAATACACAAAGGGTATAGTTAAGGACATAACTAGTAAAGAATCAATATGTAACATGGTAAATCAGAGAATAAGGCAAGAAATAATTAAACGCTGTAAAACATGGACATAATTGAGAAAATCAGCACACAGGTATCATCATAGTGAACCAGGGAATCAAAGGATTGACATAATGATGATTTTAAGGACAAAATAACATAAGTTTCCATGAACAAGCAGATGAATCGAGTATTAACAGAGATAAACGAGTTTGAACCCCTAATAAAGACATACTAGGGTAAAACCACAAGATATTCTAATTAAACGAAGAAATAATCATGAAAATTAAACATACAGCAAAATCATGTAGCAAACAGTCATGGACGACTTTCGAAATCCAGACAAAGTATCAAAAATTAGGGTTTCAACATAAACTAGTTAGGGTTGAGGAAACACTCAACACAATCGATCAAAACACATAATAATCAAAGAATAAGCACCTTTTTAAAATCAGAAAACGTTTTGAATAAGGTTTTCACGAAACCCTAGTTTTTAGGAAAATGAAACATTGTTAAAAATCAGAGGTTTTCCATAAGAAAACACATGAAATAGGTTTATCTCGCCTCAGATCTGTAAAGATCTGAGAAGATGAAATTAGGGTTTCGAAGAAACAGCCGAGAGATGAGAGCACCGGCTTAGAAACCATAGGTTAAGCCGAGAAATAAGGAGATCTTACTGGAGATCGAGCCATGAAGGCCTGAGACAGGCCAAAGGTGTGAGAGAATGGACCCTGGTCTCTAGAGGGCCTTAGAGACAGCAATACCGGCGTGAGGGAGCCATGAGAGGCCTGAGGATGGTGCGGATTTCATGGTTTCCAGCGAGGAGGTGGCCGAAGGAGATGAACAGACCTCATCGGAGGTGAAGAGAATAGAAGTCTCTAGAGAGAACTAGTGAGATAGAGACAGTATAGAGACGTGTGTGCGAGTGAAAATGAGGGACGTGTGGGGGGGGGGGGGAGGAGGGGTCTTAGGTCTAATTTAGGTAATAATTAATCTGGGTCGTTGATCAAAATTGATCAACGGTCCAGATTTAATAAGACTTGGGTCGGTTTAGGGTAGGATTTGGGTCATTCAATTGGTATTGGGCTAGTCCAATTGGGTACTGGGCTAGTCCAATTGGGTAGGGATCAGATTAAATTGGGGCTAGAATTTAAATAAAAATGGCTAGATGTTAAATACTCAATAATAATTACCTAAAAATAATTGATAATTATAAAAATGAAATTGATGATTAATAAATTAAATTAGAATGATTAATCAGTATTAAAAAAAATATAAATGACTAATTATTAGATCGCAATAGCATAAAACATATGGTTAGGCTATAATTGCAAAATTATTGCAATTATAGCCAAAAGGTGCCAATTTGGCCAATTAAGAAAAATAATTTCATCTTAATATGACCAAAATAATATATTAAGTTAAGAAAATGTCTTTGAAATCATTTATAGTGCAATTTATAATTAATTATTAGAGATACAAATACTGGATAAATTAGAATAAATTAGTAAAATGTGGGAAAATTATAGAAGAATACTAGTTGTGATGAAAACTGATTTTGAAGATATATATATATATATATATACAAGTTTAAAATAATTTGAGGAAAAATTGGGTATCAACAGCTGCCTCTCTTTACCCGGGAAGGATGAAAGAGTTGTCGGGTAAAGATATGATGGCCAATTTTGACCGAGTGAAACAGTTTTGAAGAGATTTAGGTCGCACCCTGGCATTTGAGTTGCCTAAATATACCTGGTTTTATAGGAATCAGGTCGTATGTAGTTCATGAGTCATCGGCGAAGTATACCGATGAAGTTTTACAAGAACGGACACACAGTATAGGGTTAGGTGAACAAACGGCTTGCGGGGTAATTTGGGAGAAATGGAACAGGATCGCTCCTATCAGGAGGTCTGTTGTTTGCCGGCTTTCCTGGAAATAAATAATACGAGCATATATTGTGCGTAATTTAAACATGATGCAAATTCTCGTTGGACCATGAATGTTGTCTTTGGACGGTTAAGGATGACGTCCTTAGACCATGACGTCCGGGGCTATGATTTGCTTGATGCAGGATTCGTAGGCCATGAAATGATGTTCTCGGGCCATGAGGATGGTGCCTCTGAACCATGACGCCTTTGAATAATGAATGCAAAATCGAAAGAGATCCTCAGGCCATGACATGGTGTTCTCGGGCTATGGTGCCTCCAAACGATGACGCCTTTGGATAGGTTGGCTATATTTCAGCCCATGAAGATGCAATAGTATGATGCTGACAAGACAGAGCTTATTCTTGTGAATTACAGGGCAGAGCTTAGCCCGAAAGGAAAGCTAAGTAAATAGTTCTTGAGAAAGTGGTTGTTTTTGAAAAGTAACTTGGAGGCAGCATTTTAGCCTCGGAAGGCAGAATGGTAGCCTTATGCAAGAATGCAGATGGAGAAAGCGCTTAGTCTCGAAAGGCAGAAAGATAGCCTTATGCAAGAATGCAGATGGAGACAGTGCTTAGCCTTGGAAGGCAGAAAGATAGCCTTATGCAGGTTGGAAATGCAAATGGAGACAGTGCTTAGTCTCGGAAGGCAGAAAGATAGCCTTATGCAGGTTGGAAATGCAGATGGAGACAGTGTATAGTCTTGGAAGACAGAAAGGTAGCTTTATGCAAAGATGTAAATGCAAATGGAGGTAGAGCTTAACCTCGGAAGGCAGAATGGTAGCCTTATGCAAAGATGTAAATGCAGATGGAGGTAGAGCTTAACCTCGGAAGGCATAATGGTAGCCTTATGCAGAGATGCGAATGCAGAGGGAGATAGTGTTTAGTCTCGGAAGGCAGAAAGGTAGCCTTATGCAAAGATGTAAATGCAGATGGAGGTAGAGCTTAACCTCGGAAGGAAGAATGGTAGCCTTATGCAGAGATGCGAATGCAGAGGGAGACAGCGTTTAGTCTCGGAAGGCAGAAAGGTAGCCTTATGCAGGGAATAAAATGACAAACTAGAAGAGTTTCTTAGCTGATAGCATATTGCAGTGGCACGAATACTGTGAACATTGTGACTGTGGAGCATTATTTGTATGTGATGATAGCAACGTCGTCAAGTGTAATGGTTTGGGAATCGTGTTTTTAACAATTTTTATCCCATGGGCGGATAGTATGCTTTAGGGATTCTGCAACCTTAGTGCCTGCATCCAAACAAAGATCGTGAGTTCTGTAAAGGGAATGTTAGTTCGTATCCCTGTTGGCTTTTCTTGACTCGTTCGGCTTGATCTGATAATACCGTTCGTATCATTGGGGTAGCGTTTGCTAAACGAAGCTATTTCAAGAACAAACATGCATGATTTTGCAAAAGTATAACATAATGTATAATTTAACATAACTTTTTTTTTGGATGAACCGATGACCGTGACGTGGTCCAAGACATTGCAACCTTTCTTTCTATGGAATTTTGAGGGTCCTCCTCAAAATTCTGCCCCAGTTTGATGGTTTGATGTTTCTGATTGTTGCTCGTGCGGCGATCGGATGAACTTGCTTCAGAATTTTGAGGGCACTCCTCAAAATTCTGCCCCAGATTCCAATTGCAGGGGAAAATGAAAATTTTATTGAATTGTGACCGAACCCATAGGCTGCCTACGTATCCCCTCTTAAACAGGAATCAGGTCAGGCGTAGTTCAATTTACAACATTGATATAAGCATAAAGGATTACACGTAATAACGCTTGACTGCATCTGAATTGATTGGTTTTGGCCAGACTTCTCCGTCCATTTCTGCAAGTATAAGTGCTCCCCCTGTCAGCACTCGGTGAACCATGTATGGACCTTGCCAGTTGGGAGAAAATTTCCCTTTGGCTTCATCTTCATGTGGAAGGATCTTCTTTAACACCAGATGCCCTGGTGTGAACTGTCTCGGCTTGACTTTCTTGTTGAAGGCTCTGGTTATTCTGTTCTGATAGAGTTGACCGTGACAGACTGCATTCATTCTCTTTCCGTCTATGAGGGATAGTTGCTCATAACAGTCCTTTTCCCATTCTACGTCGCTGAGCTCAGCTTCTTGCATAATCCTTAAAGATGGAATCTCGACTTCGGCAAGAATAACAGCCTATGTACCATAACTAGCATATAGTGTGTCGCCCCTGTTGATGTGCGGACTGTGGTGCGATATCCCAATAAGGCAAATGATAACTTCTCATGCCACTACTTGTGCCTTTCTATCATCTTCCTCAGTATTACCTTGATGTTTTTGTTGGCGGCCTCTACAGCTCCATTCATTTGAGGTTTGTATGTTGTGGAATTCTTGTGTTTGATCTTGAAAGTTTCACACATAGCTTTCATCAAGTCATTGTTGATATTGGAACCATTATCGGTGATGATTGACTCTAGAACTCCAAATCGACAAACAATGTGGTCGCGGACAAAGTCGGCCACGACTTTCTTAGTAACTGCTTTGTAGGAGGCTGCTTCGACCCATTTAGTGAAGTAATCAATGGCTACCAGAATGAACCTGTGTCCGTTGGAGGCGGCAGGCTCGATTGGTCCAATAACGTCCATGCCCCAGGCGGCGAACGGCCATGATGAGCTTGTTGCATTGATCTCATTTGGAGGTATCTTTATCATATCTCCGTGTATCTGACAGTGGTGCCATTTCCGTACATACTGGATGCAATTCGTTTCCATGGTCATCCAAATGTAACCAGCTCGGAGTATCTTTTTTGCCAGAACAAAACCGTTCATATGTGGACCGCAGGTCCCAGCGTGAATTTCCTCTAATAGTTTTGATGCTTCCATTGTGTCGACACACCTTAATAATCCCAAATCGGGAGTCCTCCTATACAGGATTCCTCCGCTGTGAAAGAAGTTGTTGGACAGTCTCCGAAGTGTGCGTTTCTGAGTGGGATTCGCAAGCTCTGGGTAATCTCCTCTTTCCAAATACTCCTTGATTTCATGAAACCAAGGTTTTCCATCTGCCTCTTCTTTAACATGGGCATAGTAAGCCGGCTGATTATGGATCTTCACTGGAATAGGATCAATGATTTTTTTGTCCGGATGCTGGATCATTGAGGACAAAGTAGCCAATGCGTCGGCGAACTCATTCTGGATTCTGGGGACATGCCGGAATTCTATCTTCGTGAACCTCTTTCTCAATTCCTGCATGTGGTGCAGATACGGCAGTATCTTGGAATTCTTGGTCGCCCACTCTCCTTGTACCTGATGTACCAGCAAATCTAAGTCACCAATCACTAACAGCTCCTGGACGTTCATGTCAATGGCCATGTTGAGCCCTAAGATACAGGTTTCATACTCTGCCATATTGTTGGTGCAGGGGAACCTAAGCTTGGCAGATACTGGATAATGCTATCCGGTTTCTGATATTTAGACTGCTCCAATGCCAACTCCTTTGAAGTTCGTTGCTTCGTCGAAGAACATCCTCCAACCGTCATAGGATTATGCAATGTCTTCTCCTATGAATGATACCTCTTCATCAGGGAAATACATTTTTAGGGGTTCGTATTCTCCGTCCATGGGGTTATCAGCAGTTGGTCTGCCAGTGCTTGTCCCTTGACCGCCTTTTGAGTCACATAGATAATGTCGAACTCACTCAAAAGGATTTTCCACTTGTCTAGCTTGCCCGTGGGTGTTGTGTAAGCACAGAAATAGTGCCTTAGCTTTTGAGCAACCCAAGTCAAAGCACAGCAGGTGCATTCCAGAAGAGAATACCGAGCCTCATACGAAGTGAACTTCTTGCTGAGATAGTAAATTGCCTGCTCTTTTCTCCCCGTTTCATCATGCTGCCCCAGAACACAGCCGAAGGCTCCATCTAATACTGCAAGGTAGAGTAACAGAGGTCTACCTGGATCAGGTGGTACTAGGACTGGTGGTGTTGACAAGTACTCCTTAATTCTGTCAAAAGTCTTTTGGCAGTCATCAGTCTATTTGGTCGCGACATCCTTCTTCAGCATCTTGAAGATCGGCTCACAGATGACTGTAGATTGTGCTATGAATCGGCTGATGTAATTAAGCCTCCCCAAGAAGCTCATAACATCTTTCTTGTTCCTTGGCAGTGGTAATTCTTGAATGGCTTTGACCTTTGACGGATCCAGCTCTATCCCTCGGCGGCTGACAATGAACCCGAGCAGCTTGCCGACAGGAACTCCGAATGCACACTTCGCAGGATTCAGCTTCAGATTGTATTTCCGCAACCTATTGAAAAACTTCCTCAAGTCTGCTATGTGATCAGTGGCTTTCTTAGACTTGATAATAACATCATCCACGTATACCTCGATCTCCTTGTGAATCATGTCATGGAAGATGGTGGTCATAGCCCTCATATAGGTGACCCCTGCATTCTTCAGGACGAACGACATCATCTTGTAGCAGTATACTCCCCACGGTGTAATGAAAGCCATTTTCTCAGTGTCTTCCTCATCCATCCAGATCTGATGATACCATCAAAGCAATCCACGAATGATTGTAGCTCATGCTTGGCGCAATTGTCAATCAGGATGTGTATATTTGGTAAGGGGAAGTCATCTTTTGGACTGGCCCGGTTGAGATCCTGGTAGTCAACACAGACTCTAACCTTCCCATCTTTATTTGGCACAGATATGATGTTGGCTAACCACGTCGGATACTCAACTACCCTGAGAACCTTGGCGTTGATCTGCTTGGTAACTTCTTCCTTGATTTTCAAATTCATGTCGGGTTTGAACTTTTTGAGCTTTTGTTTTACCGGCAGACACATTGGATTGGTTGGCAATTTGTGAGCCACAACAGACGTACTTAGACCAGTCATGTCATCATACGACCATGCAAATATATCCTCATATTCTTTTAGAAACTCTGTGTATTCTTTCTTTCCTAACGGTGACAAATGAATGATGAGGCGGTTCTTCTTAACGTTTTCTGAATCTCCCAGGTTGATAACTTCAGTCTCGTCCAGGATGGACTTAGGTCTGTTCTCAAAGTTTTCGACTTCCTTGACAATCTCGTCAGGTATGTCATCTTCTTCTGAATCGACGTTTGTTTGATGCGTTGTCTCGTTGCATGTATCCTCTCATTGGTTCATCAAGACAAGTAATAGTAATGTTGTATAGATAAAGTAGTGAGAGAAAACAATAGCAATAAATATTTGATTCATAAGAAAAATTGAAAATGTTTTGTGATAAATTGAATGATTTTTTTTTTAACATTGATGATTTTATTGCAGGAATTAAAATGCGAAAAAGGAAATCGTTTTGCAAAGAAAGACAATGAATAGTGCTTGTTTTAGCCTTGCTACCCCGAGGCTTGTCGGGCTTTGGTTGTCCTGACCGTCCAATTCTTGAGGTATGTCCCTCTGCTCACAGCCTGTATGGAAGGGCCTTCCTCCTCCTCCT
The DNA here is from genome assembly GCA_005239495.1 of Nicotiana undulata. NCBI lineage: Eukaryota > Viridiplantae > Streptophyta > Magnoliopsida > Solanales > Solanaceae > Nicotiana > Nicotiana undulata. Next base: position 19,740 of record MDKH01134260.1, read on the forward strand.
TTTCCTCCTCGAGAATAACGGAGCGGTCCATATTACTGTCCTCCAGAAACAAGTTCCTTATTGCTGCAAGTGCTTCTTCTCGTCTGATCCATAAATAATGTTGGCCTATTGGAAGGTCTGCTCTAGATGCGGTATTGCTGCTCCAAAGGGTAGTAAGGACTGCGCCAAGGTGGCGACCAGTCGTTGAATTCTTGCCAAGTGTAGTCGTACCCCAGACCAAAAGTGGTGCCATGGCTTTTGATCTTGTTTGGTTTGGAGATTCCTTGAAGGTTCTTGTCGAGCCCTTTGCCAGGCTCGTAACCACTCCAGTTTAGTATACTCTCGATTTTTCTATCCCACCATTTGTCCTTGTCGATGGCATTGACACGTTCAATGTGGTGGTAAGTTTCTCCACCCAGCTTTCTTCTTCCTTCGATCACCGAAATAGTCTGGCGATTGTATACCATCGCCATGAATAATCACCTCTTGGTGGTTCCACTCGAACTTCACTGCCTGATGTAATGTTGAGGCTACGTCCCCAGCAGCATGGATCCATGGTCATCCCAATAACAGATGGTAAGACGCTGGCACATCTATCACTTGGAAGTCAACCTCGAACTAAGTTGGTCCCATTTGCAGGCATAGGCTTATCTCACCAACGGTGGACCTTTGATATCCATCGAAAGCTTTCATATTGATTGCCCCATCCTTTATCTCATGCAACCCTTTACCCAATTTCTTGAGTGTTATCAACGGACAAATGTTAAGACTAGATCCTCCATCGATCAGGATTCTGGTGATGAAATAATCTCCGCATTGCACAGTGATGTGCAGTGCTTTGTTATGGCCCAGCCCTTCAGGAGGCAGCTCGTCCTTATGGAAAGTGATCTTGTGGCTTTCCAACACTTGGCCCACCATATTGTCCATTTCTCCACTCGTGATGTTGTTCGGCACATACGCTTCGTTCAACACCTTCAACAAAGCACTCATGTGCGTCTCAGAATCCTGTAGCAAAGAGAGGATGGATATTTGTGTTGGCGTCTTGTTCAGCTGGTCGATGACCAAATACTCCTTACCCTGTACTTTCCTCCAAAGGTCATCTGGGCCTGTCTCAATAAGGGGAGGCCGGTTGGAAGCCTGCTTGCTTGATTCGGCCAGATGTTCAGGGGTATAGACTCTGCCAGTTCTTGTCATACCCTGTGCTGCGATAGCTTCTTCAGTCTTGATCTTTCCTTTCCTTCTCGCCTCGGTTGTGTAATCCCAAGGGACAGCCTTTGTATAGAAGGGCGGCGTGGTCGACATCGCCACTGAAATTGGTGCGGCTATCCTTACTTCAAATGGAACATGTGCCTTGGGTGGAAAGACCGCAACCTCAAATGGTGCGGGTGCATTTTTCGGAGACATGAACTCAACTTCAATTGATACTAGTATCTTTGCGGGTGGAGATGCTTCAAACTCAAGAGGTATGGACATATTAACTTCAGCATCCTCAGACGGTTGAATCTGGACTATGATCGGGTTGAGAGTGACTGCTGGTTTCTTTGGATAATCGCCTTCTGCGATCAACCCGATTGATCCCTCAGGGTCCCAATCATCTTCTATTTCGATCATGTGGATACCTCCACCCTTATGGTCTGGCAAAGGATTATTGCGGACGTTCGGAGTGGGATCTTTTACCACAATGATCTTGTTATCAATCAGGGACTGTATCTTGTCTTTCAAAGAGCGGCATTCATCGATGGTGTGCCCCTTCATGCCGGAGTGGTATGCACAAGACTTGTTTGGGTTAACCCACTGAGAAGGGTTCTCAGGGGTGACAGCAAATATAGGTGTGACATAACCAGCAGCTTTGAGCCTTTCATACAGCTGGTCGATGGGTTCAGCAATGGCGGTGTACTATTTTGGAGGTCTGCGATCAAAATTAGGACGCGGTCTAGGGAAGTTTTGACGAGTAGGGGGTGATTGGTAATGAGATGGCTGAGAATTTTAAGTGTGATAGACAGGAGTGGGTTGTGAGTATTGATACGCTCAATTTACACCTTAAAAGAATGTAAGCGATCGTTGTCAAATATAGTA
>ML280649.1:11711-58602 GCA_005239495.1 Nicotiana undulata
TGGGCAACATCCAAAAGCTCAACCTAATTCTTCTGCGATCCGGTAACAAAATGGCGGAGATATTCCTCCAACATATCATTGAACCGCTCAGTCTGGCCATCGGATTGTGGATGAAAACTTGAGCTGTGACTCAATTTTGACCCGAGGCATTTAAATAGTTCGGTCCAAAAGTTGCTAGTGAAGCGTGAATCGCGATCACTAACAATGTCTTTGGGCTGGCCCCAATATTTGACGACATGAGAGAAGAAGAGTCGAGCTGTATCTTCTGCTGATATATATTGAGGAGCTGCGATGAAGGTGGCATACTTAGAAAATCTATCCACCACAACCAAGATAGTTGTGAGATCTCCAACCTTGGGCAGTCCGGTGATGAAATCCAGTGACACGCTTTCCCAAGGTCTCTTTAGAACAGCTAGAGGTTCCAGGAGTCCCACTTGTGTCAAGCGGTCGAACTTGTCCTTCTGGCATACTAGGCAAGTCCTCACATACTGTGCGATGTCGTCGGCAATTTGGGGCCAATAATATGCGCGACGAAGTAAGGCCATGGTGCGTTCTTCGCCGGGATGGCCGGCCCACAGAGTGTCATGACATTCCGCCAAGAGAGTTCTTCTCAGATCTCCTCCCTTTGGAACATAAAGTCGGTTCCCTTTTACCTTCAGGAAACCATCCTCCATGTAGAACTGGCGAGTCTTGCCTTGTCCTACTAGATCAACCAAATAATGTGCAGCGGGATTCTTGGTGAGTAGATCATGTATCTGGTCTTTGATGGTGGTGGCTACTTCGCTCCCCCTCAGGGTGGCGAGTAGGCACACCGATGCTAGGCCCGCTCTGCGACTGAGTGCATCAGCCACATGATTAGACTTCCCACTTCGGTACTCCAGGTTGAAGTTAAATTCTGCTAGGAGTTCCTGCCATCGGGCTTGTCGGCCATTCAGCTTCGGCTGGGTCATGAAATGACTAAAAGCTGTGTTGTCTGTCTTGACCACGAACAGTGATCCAAGAAGATAATGCCTCCAAAGGTGTAAGCAATGGACGACGGCCATTAACTCTTTCTCGTGGGCGGCATAGCGCCGTTCTGCATCCTTCAGCTTCCGTCTCTCATATGCTACGGGATGCTCGTCTTGTAGTAAGACTCCGCCAAGAGCATAGTCGGAAGCATCTGTTTGCACCTTAAATGGCTTGGCCAAGTCAGGAAGGGCCAAGACAGGGCTACTAAACATAGCCGATTTTAATGCGTTGAAGGCCAAGACAGGGCTACAATTCATGCTCCCGCAATCGGGTTAGGACCTTCCGCAAGTGCTCCAGGTGTTCTTCTAGTGTCTGGATAGAGACCACAATATCATCCAAATAGACCACCACAAATTCATCAATATACTCTCGGAAGACCTGGTTCATCAGGGTGCAAAATGTGGCTGGGGCATTAGTCAAGTCGAACAGCATGACAAGAAAGTTGAACGACCCATATCTTGTCACACAGGTCGTCTTGTGTTCGTCGCCCTCAGCAATCCGGACCTGCCAGTACCCTTTCTTCAGGTCAATTTTTGTGAATACCGTAGCACTCCCCAATCTGTCAAACAAGTTTGCCATGAGTGGAATAGGGTACTTGTTCTTCACAGTAATTTTGTTCAGTGCCCGATAATCCACGCAGAAGAGTAGACTACCATCATGTTTCTTCTGGAAAAAGCACAGGGGACCCATGTTGGGACTTGGAGGGTACAATGATCCCTATGTCTATCATTTCCGTCAATTGTCTCCGAAGCTCGGTGAGTTCGGGTTGTGACATTCTGTAAGGTGCCCGGGCAGGTGGCTTCGCACCCGGCACCAACTCAATCTCATAGTCCACAGTGCGCCTAGGCGGAAGTCGCTTCGACATTTCCTGTGGCATAACATCTTCAATATCCAGTAGTAACTTATTTACGGGCGTAGGAAGTGGACCGGATGAACGTTCTACCTCTTCAATGCATAGGGTAGCCTAAAATGTAGGTTCATGTCTCTTGACTCCCTTTTTCAACTGCAAGGCCGAGATGTTCTCAGCGGCCATTTTCATGGATATGCACGGAATAGTACAGGGTGTGGCCCCGTTTACTCCCATCATCAAAAGCATGTTCGCATATGGTTCGGGCATGGTGTTGGTCTGCCTCAAGAATTCCAGTCCCACTATCAGCTCCAAGTCGTCTATGATTACAACTCGCAAGGTGAACTTTCCTTCATAAGGCCCCATCTTCACCGGTACTTCTTTGGCTATTCCACCCACTGGCTGAGGGGGTGAGTTAATAGCCTTGACATGACCCCGACCCTTTCCCACAACTAACCCAAGACGCTCCACCCAAGTTGAAGCCAGGTAGTTGTGAGTAGCACCTATATCTATCATCGCCCGAATGGGTTTGTCGTTTACCCTCAGTTCAACGAACATCAAGGTCCTCTCTTGCTTAGGAGGAGTCCTTTTAGTCGTCTTCTTGGCCCCCTTCTTGGCGATTGGACGGGGATTCTTCTTCTTATGGATACCAGCACTGGTTCCCGCTAATACCTGAGAAACAGAACCCACAATGGCGTTGAACGCACCGACTGCTTCGGTCTGTTCATCCTCATCTGCTTCATCATATGTCCCATCATCATAAGCTTAATGGGAATTCATATGTGCATGTGGGCACTCATTATTCCAATGAGTCCCGCCGCAATGACGGCACCCTGAGGGTGGTTTTCTTCCCCGGTCATTGCTGTTTGATGCAGCACTGTTGCTGCTTGAGGAGGGAGCCTTAGCTTTTCCTGCACTCCAGTCTCCCCCACTTCTGCTGGGGCCACCATTTGTAGGTTGGCCTCCTTTGTAACCTGCTCGGACAGGCGGCTGCAGCCTATCCTTCCGAGTCTCCATCTGGTAGTCCCCAAGGCATTCTGCTGCTTGGATTGCCTTGGGAAGGGTATCCACCCTTTGTCTTTGCAGCTCCATGCCGGCATAAGGTTTCAACCCTTCCAGGAAAGTGAAGAGCTTGTCCTTGTCCCCCATGTCGCGAATGTTCAGCATGAGTGCAGAGAATTCTCGCACGTAGTCCCGCACTGATTTGGTCTGGCGGAGCTCCCGTAGTTTCCTCCTTGCATTGTACTCAACATTCTCAGGAAAGAACTGTAGGCGTATGGCAGCCTTCAGCTCCGCCCATGTCTCTAGAGCATCTTCGCCGACCTGTATGGCTTCGTACTTCACTCGCCACCAGAGATTAGCATCACCCTGAAGATACATGGCAGCAGTTGCTACCTTCTTAGCTTTTTCTAGGCCTCCCACGGCATCGAAATACTGCTCGATGTCGAAAATGAAATTTTCCACTTCTTTGGCATTCCTAGCCCCACTGTATGACTTTGGCTCAGGAATTTTCAGCTTTTGTGCCAAGGGAGCGTGGTTCACAGCGCCCCCGATTTGATTTCCACCACCGCGAAGCAAGCCTTGTAGAGCAGCATTCACAACGTTGAGCTGGCCTGTCAAGTTGTCGATGGTTTGCTGCATGGCAGTCATCCTGTCTGCCTCTTGCGCCCTGTGGGCTAAATTCTCGGCGCGCTCCTGTTGGAGGCCCTCGAATTTATCAAAAATTTTGGCTGCCTTAGCAGCTGCCGTTTGCCGGTCTCCTTCAGAGTCGCGGCTCATGTTTCCGATGTCAACTTCGGCCTGGGCCATCCTGCGGTCCAGGTCGTCCAACCTTTGCAGTAGGTCGGTTTTCAGTTCCCGCACCGTATCTACAATGGGTCGTAGTACGTCAACCGTCTCCTCAAGGGCCGCAATGCGGTCCCCATGATTCAGCATGGTCAGAAATGGTGGTGATGCTAGTACGTTCCCTCGTCCGATGTCGAGCCTAGGCTCTGATACCAACTGTTACGTGGCACCTTCCTGAGATTCTTTGAAAGGGCGACGTAAGGCTAAGCAACCGATGTCAGGGTGGTTGTTGTCCGCCAAATGAGGTCCCCGCCACACGCTAGACTAGATTGTCAGTGCCGTGTGGGAAAACCAATGCCAACAATTGAGAGAACAGTAATGATGTTTGAAATGATGAAAGCTGGATTGCAATAATGAAAGCTATTACAAAATGAAGGAAATGCGGTGTCGAGGGGTAGAGACACCAGTACAGAGAATTTCTTGCTAGAAAGTTTTAAATGCTTGATACCCCCTAATAATGCTTAAAAAAATAAACCCAAGTTACATGAGTAGACTAAACTACGCTAGAGAAATATAATGAAAGTACATGAAATAAAGCTACTCTATATTTACAGAGAAAAAGGACTTAGTTTTCTACAAAGCTAGAAACAGGTCCGTTGGCAGCAACTTTGTCTCAGGCATCACGATCTGTGCGCGCGGCATTGTCTGCGCGCGCGGCGCTGTTGGCATCTGCTTGCGGTTGGGCGCTAGCGAGGGAAATTTGTGGGGCGACAGAGGCACATGCGCGCTTGTCACTTGGTGCGTCCAAGACCACGGGGCCGTCCGTGGTGCTAGGCGTTGGGAGTCTTGCTAGGAAGCCACGGGGGGCGTCCAAGGGGTCATGGGGCATGGCTGGAAAGCCGCCCATGACAAAAGTGGGGCATGCCCATCTCCCTTTGGTGCTCCATCCAGAAAGCATTGATAATGCTGGAAAATCACTAACTATCCACAATAAGGCTGCACGCATTACAAATGTTTGGTTAGTTTCAGCATCATATGTTTCTACTCCCATTTCCCACAGCTCCTTCAACTCAAAGATTAGTGGTTGTAGGTACACATCTATATCCTTTCTTGAAGATGATGGACCTGGAATGATCGTCATTATATACTCTGGCTTCATGCAAATCCATGGTGATAAATTATAGTTCATTAACATGACTGGCCATGTACTGTGAGAAATGCTCATGGTTCGAAATGGGTTAAAACCATCGCTTGAAAGACCCAATCTAACATTACGAGATCTCTAGAGAAGTCCTGGTGCAACAAGTTAAAATCCTTCCAAGCTTCCCCATCGGCAGGATGTCTTATATTTCTATCTTTGGGTCGTTCGGTAGCATGCCATCTCATAGCTACAACTGTTTCAAGACACATGAATATCCTCTGAAGCCTAGGCTTTAAAAGAAAGTACCTTAAAACCTTTACAGAGACTTTGGTGTTCCTATTAGTCAAGCCATCACGCACATTCTTTGTCACGACTCGAAATCCCACCTTCGGGCCATGACTGCGTCTAACGGTGAACCCGCTAGACAAGCCAACGTTTGAACTAAATAAAACTCATTAACAACTAAAACGAACAAGATAACTAAGGCATCGATGGTCAACAATGTGAAGGTTAACAAATTACCAAAAATAATATAGCAACTTCGAAATAGAAACCCATATATAAATCCCAGAACTGGTGTAACATACTCACGAACTGTCTAAGAGATTACTAAAACAAAGGTCTGAAAATAAGTACATATGACTGTCTTTGAACTATAAGATAAGACAGAGCTGAAAGTGAAGGGTAAAAGGTGACGCCAAGGCCCACGGACGTCTGCGGGTCTACCTCGATGTCTCCTGTATGAACTGATGGAATGCTCCGACCGTCAGTGACCACCGGGTCCGGCTGCGTAGTCTGCACAACATAAAGAAGTGCAGGTGTAGCATCAGTACAACCGATCCCATGTACTGAGTAAGTGCCTCACCTCACCTCGGCGAAGTAGTGACGAGTATTGGATCGACAACAATATATGTACCTGTGCAATTCTATATAATAACAGGAAAATATCGACGGAAATATGCAAGTAAGACAGATACGGGGAGAACATGCTGGGGGTAAAAGGGGCAACAAAATGCTAGCACAGTAGAACAGGGTAATAACTAAAGTGTAAAAAGTAAAAGCCAGAATTTAACGTATCAGGACAGATAATGAACAGCAAAAGGCACGGCATGTCCCCTCGTGCATAATCTCACAATCACTCGGCACGGAATGTCCCCTCGTGCATAAATAGTAGCACTTGGCACGGAATGTCCCCTTCTGCAATAAATAATCAACGATCAACACGACATGACCCCTCGTGTGATAAATAACAAACAATCAGCACGACATGTCCCCTCATGCGATAAATAACAAACAATCAGCACGGCATGTCCCCTCGTGCGATAAATAATAAACGATCAACATGGCATGTCCCCTCGTGTGATAAATAATGAACAATAAGCACGGTATGTCCCCTCGTGCAATAAATAATATAAAGGCAACAATATAAGGTGAAAATCAACAATAAGAAGTCTCAAGTGTATGGAACTACTCAATAAAATTCTATCGTCCCGGCAAGGGACTCAGCTATAACCAACCTCGCATCCGAAATACAGTTTCAACAGTAAAAGCCTCAAATGAAACACATAACACAATAACTCCCAATGTCATGAAACAACATCAAGGTATCACTTATAAATCACCAATTACTCATAATACGGTGAATATTAAGAACACGGTATGATTCATCACAATTTACTCACGGGCATGCTTGCCCGCAACATATAGGCACTCGTCACCCCGCCTATACGTTGGACATGAATTACACATAGAAAATAAGACTCTATACCCAATCCCTCAAGCTAAGGTTAGGCAAACACTTACCTTGGCTCCAAAGTGCAAGTCAAGCCTCTAATACCGCCTTCCCTCTCGAATCCAACTCCGAATCGATAATATCTAGACATAATGGATTATTAACATCAATAAATACTCAATAAACTAATTCCAAAGCCTAATTATACATTTTCTACTATTCATCCAAAGATACTAAAATTCGACCTCGGACCCGCTTGGTCCAAACACGAGGCTCGGACCAAAACCCGATCACCCATACCCTCACGAGTTAGAATATATAATTTATTTTAAGATTAGACCCCAAATTAAGGTTGAATCACCCAAAATTCCCCGAAAACCTAACCCTACCTAAGTTCTCTAATTTCTACCTTGTTTTCATGAGTTTAGGCCTAGGTTCTAGTGATTAGGGAAGGAAAATGGAAGAAATTGGTGTTAGGAACACTTACCCAAATGGTTATGGAGGAGAAAATGGCTTGGAGGTCTTCAATGGGGCTTGGAGAGGAAGAAGGAAGTGAAAATTATGAAAATCCCGTGTGGTATTCTGTATTTGGGGTATATTAATAACTGGGCAAAAATACCCTTCACGTTCGCGGGCCCTTGGCCGCGTTCGCGAAGGGTTGACTAACCTGACCTACGCGTTCGCGAGTCCTTGGCTGCGTTCGCGTAGGTTTGACTCCACTGGCTTACGCGTTCGCGAGCATAGGGCCGTGTTCGCGAAGAACAAATTACCCAGCTCCCCAGACCCCAGCCTAACATTACTCGTTCGCACCCCTGGGGACGCGTTCGCATAGAAGCACTGTCCAGGGCTCCGTGTTCGCGTCTCCCTCTACGCGTTCGCGTAGAGTAAAATCCCAGGCCACAATAATTACCCTTCGCGTTCGCGGGCCCTTGGCCGCGTTCGCGAAGGGTATTACACCAGACACCAGCAAATCATCAAAAACACCATACTTTTTCCACTTTACACACTCCGATAGCTACCCGAAACTCACCCGAGCCCTCGGGACCCAAAACCAAAAACACACACAACTCCCATATCATCATACGGACTTATTCAAGTAATTAAACCACCAAAACAACATAAAAAAAATGAATTAAACTCCAAAATTTATAGAATTTTCTCAAACTTCATAAACTTCTAAATTTCCAATTTTTAATCCGAAACACGTCATTTCAAGTCCGTTTTACACCAAATTTCACAGATAAGACAATTAACATATAATAAACTTGTTCCGGGCTCCAGAACTATAATACGGGCCCGGTAACATGCTTTTCACATAATTATTCATTTTCAAATTCCTTTATTATTTTCAGAAAATAATTTTCTTTAAAAATTCATTTCTCGGGCTTGGGACTTCAGAATTCGATTCCGGGCATACGCCCAAGTCTCATATTTTCCTACGGACCCTCCGGGACCGTCACATCACGGGTCCGGGTCCGTTTACCAAAAATGTTGACCATAGTCAACTTTGTTCATTTCATTATCATAAATTCCATTTTTCATCAAATTTCAACATAAAGACTTCCCGGCTACACGCCCGGGCTGCACACGCATATTGAGGTGAGATTAACAGAGGCTTTCGGGGCCTCAGAACACAGATTTAGCTAGAATTACTTAGGATGACCTTTTGGGTCATCACATTCTTCCATCTAGAAGATCCACACAAAGAGCAATTATATGCCTTCTCATTCTCATTCCATAATAACATGCAATCGTTAGGGCATGCATGTATTTTCTCATAATGTAGACCCAAATCTTTTATCACATTTTTTGCCTTGTGAAAAGACTCGGGTAACTTTGCAAATGGAAATGCCTCTTTTATCAAGTCTAACAAGTCTGAAAATGCCACATTACTCAACCCATGAATGCATTTAAACAAGAACAACCAAATTGTGAAATCTAGTTTAGAGAAATTTTCACACCCTGGATATAACTCTTGTTTTCCTTCATCCACTAATTTAAAAAATCTCTTTGCATCTTCAGATAGTTCCTCTCACACTCCTTCATGGCTCAAATCACCTTCTACATTTCTAAAAGTATCATGAAGCAGACCATTAATGTCGTTATGCATATCAGAACCATCATAATCATTGGTTGGATGTGGAAAATCTCTCGAGGAAAACCCTTCTCCGTGAAAAACCCATTTGGTGTATCCATGTGTAGACCCATAAGCAACAAAGATATCCTCCACCAAATTTTTATAATGCCAATAACGATTAAAGCACTTTTTACAGGGGCATAATATTTCATTTCCTTGGGAAGATCGTTCAAACGCTTTATCAATAAAATCATTCACACCACGAATATACTCATCAGTGGGTCTTCGAAGACTCATCCAATTTTTGTCTCCATTACTCATTTATCCTATGAGACACAAAAGTAAATCAACAATTAGTAATCCCTGTTCCAGGGAGCTACAATTGTAGTATTAAAGTATGATGTATCACCAAAGTTAATACCAGTGTTTTAAAAAGAGTTAAACGCAAAAATTCGACGAGGCCTCACTTCACCAAAGCGTGTGCTTTTTCATGTGAAGCGCAATTTAACACATTAATAAATAAAAATAGGCATAGATAAATCATTAAGAACTCATTAAAATAGGCATTGATAAATCAGTAAGAACTCTTTTTTGTCTTGATGCCATTGAATAACAAGATTTAATTTACTACAATCAACAACAAAAAAAAACATAACAATTAATTTTAGGGCAGAACAGTGAGCAAAAAACAGAGCAAAATAGTGAGCAGAAAACAGAGCAGAACAGTGAGTAGAAAACAGCAAAACAGAGCAGAAAATAGAAAAACAGAAAACAAAGCAATAAAACAAAAGAAACAGAGCATAAGCCAAAAAATTGAGCATTATATTAGGGCCACAAAAACAGAGCAGAAAAAAGAAATTGGGCAGTATTTTTCTGAAAATAATTGAGCAGCATTTCGGCGCTTTTTGAATGTTTAGAAAGAAAAAGAAAAAGAAAAAGAAGAAGAACAAGAATGAAAATAAAAAGTGCGGAACATACCTGTTGAAGTCTTGAATAAGTCGAGACCGTTTACTGAGACGTTTCAGCAGGCGTCTGTTGTCGGTCTATCAGTCTATCAGTATGCTGGACTTGGGCTTTTAATGATGGCCGTTGGCAAGCTCTTCAGAAAACTCATGCTTAATTTAAGACAACTTAATGTAACTGCAATATGAAGGTGAAGCATTTAGCGGAAGTATTAAAATCCTACTTCTTCACAAGATTTGAGGAAAAAAATACCACAAAGTGAAAACCAATCATAGTTTAATAATATGAAAAAAACTTATGCATGTTTTTGAAAATCAGAGAAAATGCAGAATGTCCTAGATAGCATAAAAAAAGGAATGCACACAACTATTTTCTTTATATTTGTCTGAAAAGGCTTAAAAGTTAGAAAGAAGCCCAAAAGGAAAACTAAAAAAGGGAACACAAAAACAAAAGATAAAATAAAAATTGACCAGAAGATCTAAAAGAGCAAACTGAACAAAAAGAATTAAAGAAGGAGAAGAATATTAGAAAAACTTACAGAAAGAGGAAAAAGAGGGTACAACAAAGAGACACGCAACCATTGGAGAAGAATCTTATCATACTGTGGTGCTTACCTTTCGATGCTTCGATACCCAAAGTTTTTACCCAAGTTTTTTTCATGAGCATGTCACCACTTCATATAAAGTAATTCCCCTTATGTTTAGTTTTGCTTTGAAGCTCAGGTATTCTTTTAAATCTTGGCTGACAAACATAAATATATGTATATATATATATATATATATACACTTATTCTTGATTACAAATTGATGAAATAGTAGCTTAGACTGGGAAAATCCTGATGGAATAAAATGTGCTAAAGAGACGACACCAATATTGAACACATCAATGCGACTAGATGTTGGAACAGATAAAAGGTTCTTTGTGATAGCAGCAAATGTGACTAAATCAATGAAAGTCCCAATTTTATAGAGAAATGCCACATTATCGTTTAAAACAATTTGTTAAACAAGTTGATTTCTTGAAACTAGTGAAGGTTGCAACTACTGTCAAGTATTTTGCAACTTCCCAGGAAAGAAAGATAATTACGTACATAAATTGGGACAGAGGAATAAATAGGATAAATATTAAAAAGTTCTACAGTGCCGTAGAAATACAACGCAAACCTAGAATGATCATGAGAAATAATATTATAGACATTACTAGCCTTCTAAACCAACATATTCTCTAATTATTACTACACTAGCTTCTGCCGAATAGTGGCCGCTAACAACCCAAGTTTTTGGTTAGTAATAGCACAATGGCAATATTCGTCTAGAAATGTAGTAAGAGATACTCAAAGAATCTAACTAAAGGCAGAAATACAATGAAGCACTGCTTTTACGAAAAGTTCACATAAGAAAAACCAAGTGAAAAGGTTAGACAAAAAGTGGTCCATCTTTCCTGTAAATGAAGTGTTAAAAAATACTTTTCTGGAGATCAACAGTATCAGTTGGTTATGAGATTTATAAAACATTCTAAAATGCTTGTTTGGACCCTCCATTCTTAGTACAAAATTGTAAAGAAAGTTAAAGTACTTATTCATTGACTTTCTTTCAATTCCTAGTTTGTTTCCCTCCTGAACTCCAAATTAGAGTATTGATTATTAACCTTTGTTTTTGAAGTTCAATTAACAAGCTGAAATTCAATTTCTGTGATCATATGAGTTTTATTATAAGTGTACCAATTCAATCTGTACAAGATGTAATCAAAATTGACCATAATACATTCAGGAACCCAAAGAAAGACCCTTCAGTGGTCTATTCAAGTTTAATCACAAACAATATTATTAATACATTCAAGAACCCAAAAAAAGACCTTTCAGTGGTCTATTCAAGAACCAACAGAACCACAAACGTTTTATTCATATAATATGCTCAGTAAAAACTGGCTTTAATAAATAAAGACTCACCAGAAGTATCTTTGGCAGCACGAATTAGCACGATTCAACAGCAGCTGCGAAATGGGGAAACTGAAAAAATTAATTTACAGTCACAACTTGAGAAAGAGAAACACGAGTCTTTTTAAAACCTTAATGAAATGCAAAAGAGAAACACTGAATTTACAACGAAGATCACAGATCAGGAGAAGTCACTAAGAGAAAATGAAGATACTATTAACAAGTTGAATGAGGAACATAAACAAATGAAGGCAGTTGAATGAGGAACATAAACAAATGAACGCGAGGTTAGAAGAATCCAAATGCAAAACGAATTATAAGCCATACACAAACGAATTAACGAATTATAAGCCATACACATACATGTAATGCCAAAACAAATAGCACTTCTCTTAGAGAGAATTAACGCGGAATGGATATGCAACAACGGTAAAACAACATAGTTACTTAACACTTGTAATGATCAACTTTACGAAGATTTCCTAAAGAATTGTCATTCCTCCAAGAGAAATAGTTGCAGAAAGTCCTATATATAGGGACAACAAAACAACTTACCATGTTTATACATTTAAAAAGTTATGCATTCTCGAAACGTAACTGTCACGCCTCAAAACCAAGGGACACGACCGGCGCTCGACCGGGTAACCCCAATCAAGCGGACCTGGATTCCTTTTTTCCTCCCACGTATTACCCCGAAATTTCCGATGTACATTATTCAATTATAATTAAGACGCATTCTTACAATCTAAAATTAAATCATAGATTTCTGTCATTACCAACATGTGGTACAATACTTACAAAATATACATAACACACAGTTTTACTTTATGTGGTCTACAAGTCATACTGCCCAAAATACATATGTACATAACACACATTTCCTGTCTACGGAGCCTCTAAGAGTACGAAAGAGTTATATAATACTTGCCGGTAACAAGGCTCCGACTATACCTTACACAATTACCAAAATAAAAATCCGGAAGAAGAGGTGGCATGAACCACACAGGGCCCCGAGAGGAGAAGGGCTCACAAAAATAGCTGATAGGAAGTAGAGGAGGCACTACTGTCGGTGGGCTGGATTACCTGCTATAGAACCACCTACAATCATCACAAGAATGTAGCGCCCCCAGCAAAGGGACATCAGTACATTTGAATTGTACTGGTATGTATGAGCAAACTGTACTCTAAGTAAACTCAATAATGCACAGGCAAGAGACAGACAGAGAGTCACACAATCACTGCACAAGATATAGAAAGATACACAATGAAAGTTCCTCAATTTTCAATTCATCACAATCACAATCACAATTCCACCCTTGTCGCTTCTCAACATTTCACCCTTATTTCTTCTGTTGCGGCGCGCAACCCGATCCCACCTGTCAATCACAATCATTAATTATATTTCTGTTGCGGCGTGCAACCCGATCCCACCGGACAATCACAATCATTGGTTGTGTTTCTGGTGCGGCGTGCAACCCGATCCCACCGAACAATCAAATCACACCCTTATCACTTCTCACATATCACCCTTATCCCTCCTGTTGCGGCGCGCAACCCGATCCCACCTAACAATCATATCTCATATCAACAATGACCATTCACAATTCAATCACAGAAAATTTCAACAATAGGAATACACCTTCTTTACGACCCACAATACGTATAAAAAGAAAATCGTGCCACAACTAACCTTACCAAACAGTGAATCGTATACGATATTGCCATAGCCTTTTTATTCAATTACATCACACCACAACTCCTTTTTATTACTTGTTACACAGCCTTTAGCATATACATTCATACTCTTGTATTCATTATCCTACTAGCATCATTTCACATAGCATAGTAGTGTGGTGATCAACTAAAGACAGACAAGGAATACACTTCACGCTTCAACACAATTCGAACAACCAGTTGCACACATTCACACCAATACACGTACCGTATGCTCGGACACCACAAAGAGATTTTACAAAGATTAAAGTTAGCAATACATACCTGGAGTCGAGTTTCCCCTTTTTAAATTTCTATCGCAATTCACTGAACCGTCTAGCACCATCAATCTAGTTCACAATGCGACATATTTACCTTAGAATTAGGAGTCTCGATTTATTTTGAGCATTGTATCAAACAATATATGATCCCTTAGCTTAAGTAAACCCCTTTTTAGTGAAACATTACTCTACTTGCTTCCCTTGCAAGGTCTCAACTTTCATTCTCAAAAACCAACCTATGTGTGTTTTATTCTTAGTTAAATTCCTAGAATTTGAGAAAAATAGGGTGAAGACTTACCTCTTATGATGAAGAAGATGACGACTACTCGATAAACTTCCAAGCCTGGGTAGAGATGGAGGACCAATTTGGGGGAAATGAGGACTTCTCTCCCTAGAACCCACTCTCAGTTCTCTCTATTTTGTTTAGAAACCAGTTAAAATGAAACGGGGCAGGGGTTAAATGAAACTGGGGTCGGGTATAAAAATTACAAAATTAGAAGACCGTGTCGAATATGCGGTCAGGAATGCGATCGCATTCCTGACATGCGGTTCGCATATTGGACCGCAGAATGGCCCTTAGGTGGGCCAAAATTCGAAAACTATATGCTCTGGTATGCGACCACTATGCGGTCCGCATACTCGTTTTGCGATCGCATAGTGCATCGCATAACACCCCTCCCAAAAACTCAAAGGCAATAATGCGACAGCTATGCGATCCGCAGAACCGAAATGCGGTCGCAGATTGGATCGCATAGTTGTCCTCCAGTTGGGCAGTGATCTGCCTGTGTATGCGACAACTATGCGGTCCGCATACACGTTATGCGATCGCATAGTGCGTCGCATAACACCCAATTTCTGGAAAATTTTATTCCTTAGCTCCCGGGGAACTTTTTGTTCAAATAAGGTCCGTTTTAGGAATCTCCACGGTAAAAGCAACTCCGGGACTCGTTCGGCCATTATTTTAAGCAAGAAATTTTACGGGTTTTTACATTCTCCCCCCTTAAAAATCATTCGTCCTCGAATGAGGATTTTGGAAATCGTTGGGTTTTGAAACCGTGATATGCAAACTTCCTAATTTACACTAACTTCAATATTTTCAGAAAATTTTGCCAAAGTTTCCTTTGTAATTAGGCCTATCTACCTGTCAGAGAGCCCCCGAAACACATTTCCAAGCACTATTACACAGTTTTAACCATTCAATAGCTCACACACCAAGTTGTTACCTCAACAATTTACAGTATTTGATCACTTTATCAACTACACATAACTCATTCTCCTTACCTCACAATTACACATGATTCAATTAGTGTGACATATTTGCACATAACTTTGGGCCATTTCAGTGCGCCCCATACAGTTCAATCACCTCAATAGATCATAGACAATTCATTTAACCATTACCAATCTACACTACCATTAATCACTTACTTAGCATATTTGTTTCACAAAACATTTATTTGCTTTAAAGGGGTCACATATTTTTCAAGTAAGGGCAGCACAAACAATTGTGGTATGCATAGAAAAATTACAACAACAAGGCTTTTTAGGGGAAAACAAGTTAGGGTCACTTCTTATGCAACATTAACCACAACTTACAATTGCCTAGGAATAGGAACACACACGATTCACTACTAGACTCGTTCAAACAAGTGGGGGTACTTTTCCTTCATTTCCCTCTCCCCTTACCATGTAGCTTGTTCGACTTGCTGACTTCGCCATAACACTTTGACTGAAGCAACTTCCTTATTTCTCAATTTACGGACTTGCCTATCAAGAATAGCAATCAGAACCTCTTCATATGATAGTTCTTCATTTACCTTAATGGTTTCGACTGGCACGATGGTGGATGGATCTCCAATTACCTTTTTCAACATGGACACGTGGAACACCGGGTGTACTAATGACAACTCAGGGGGCAATTCCAACCTATAAGCTACTTGCCCTATCCTTTGAGCAATCCGATACGGCCCGACGTACCTAGGGCTCAACTTCCCTTTCTTCCCAAACCGCATCACTCCCTTCATGGGAGACACCTTTAAGAACACCCAATCATCTACTTGGAATTCTAATTCTCTCCGGCGAACATCGGCGAAAGATTTCTGGCAACTCTGAGCAGTTTTCATCCTTTCCTGAATGACTCTAACTTTCTCCATAGCTTGGTGCACAAGATCTGGTCCTAACAATTCTGCTTCACCAACGTCGAACCATCCGATCGGAGATCTACACCTCCTTCCGTACAATGCCTCAAACGGGGCCATTCGGATACTAGCATGGAAGCTGTTATTATAAGCAAACTCGACAAGCGGCAAATGATCATCCCAATTACCCTTGAAGTCTAAAACACAAGCCCGTAGCATATCTTCGAGCGTCTGAATAGTCCGCTCTGCCTGACCGTCAGTCTGTGGATGGAAAGCCGTGCTGAGATTTACCTGAGTACCCAAACCTTGCTGAAATTTCGACCAAAAATTAGTTGTAAATTGGGCCCCTCGATCTGAGATAATAGAAACTAGAGTGCCATGAAGTCTAACTATATCCTTGATGTACAATTGAGCATATTGTTCCGCTGTATCGCTGGACTTGACTAGCAAAAAGTGAGCTGATTTCGTAAGTCGATCCACTATCACCCAAACCGAGTGGAACTTGCGGTGAGTGCGAGGTAACCCTACCACGAAATCCATATTAATCATTTCCCACTTCCACATTGGTATTTCCATAAGCTGGGTTAACTCACCGGGCCTCTGATGCTCGGCCTTCACCTGTTGACAATTTGAACATTTGGATACAAGGTCCGCCACATCCCTCTTCATACCGGTCCACCAATAAATTTCCCGGAGATCATGATACATTTTCGTAGAACCTGGGTGCACAAAATACCTGGAGCTATGAGCCTCCGCCATTACCCTTTCCCAAAGATTATCCACATCTGGAACACATAGCCTACCTTGACATCGCAACCATCCATTATTGATGCCGAGTGAAAATGCTGAAATCTTGTTATTCAGAATTGCCTCCTTCAACTGTGCCAATGCTGGATCACTAAACTGCTTTGCTTTGACTTCCGTTACCAGTGACGATTCTTCCCCATTGTGCGCCATAACCTCCCCTTCGCCTAAGGTCGAAAGACAAACCCCCAAACTGGCCAATTGATAAAGCTCCCTAGCCAAGGGCCTCTGATCTGCTTCCAAATGAGCCAAACTACCCATAGACTTCCAACTGAGAGCGTCGGCCACCACATTCGCCTTCATTGGACGGTACAAAATGTTCATATCATAATCTTTGAGCAATTCTAACCACCTCCACTGCCTTAGATACAGTTCCTTCTGCTTGAATAAATACTGAAGACTCTTGTGGTCTGAGAACACGTCCACGTGGACCCCATAAAGATAATGCCGCATATTTGTTAATGTAAACACCACAGCCGCTAGCTCCAAATCATGCGTCGGATAATTCTTCTCGTGATTCTTGAGTTGCCTTGAAGCATACGCTATGACCTTCCCATGTTGCATCAACACACACCCCAAACCAACCCTTGAAGCATCGCAATAAACCACAAATCCCTCTATACCTTCTGGCAAGGTCAATAGCGGTGCCGAAGTCAATCTCGACTTCAATTCCTAGAAACTTTTCTCACAAGCGTCGGACCACTGGAATTCCACTGCTTTCTGCATCAATTTAGTCAATGGGGAGGCGAGGGTAGAGAATCCCTCCACAAACCTCCGATAATACCCAGCTAGACCCAAGAAACTGCGAACCTCCGTCGGGGTCGTTGGTCTAGGCCAATCTTTCACTACCGCGATCTTCTTGGGATCAACCTAAATCCCTTCTATGGAAACAAAATGACCCAAAAACATGACTGATTCTAGTCAAAACTCACATTTCAAAAATTTAGCATACAGGTGATGATGATGAAGAGCCTGCAGGACTGCTCTGAGGTGATTAGCATGATCTTCCCGACTTCGCGAGTAGACAAGGATTTCATCAATAAAAACATTCACGAAGGAGTCTAGAATGGATTGAAAATCCGATTCATAAGATCCATAAAAGCTGCTGGAGCATTGGTCAGCCCAAAAGACATTACCAAATATTCAAAATGACCATAACGAGTCCTGAAGGCGGTCTTAAGAATATCCTGCTCTCTGATCTTCAACTGATGATACACAGACCGTAAANGATCCCTGGAAGCTCGTCCGGAAATAGTTCAAGAAACTCATTCACAACTGGCACGGGCTCGGGGGCCGACACTTCTGAAGTGGTGTCCGCGACCCAGACCAAATGATAGATACACCCCTTCTTAATCATCTTCGAGGTCTTAAGGCAGGAGATAAACCTACCTTTCGGCACCACACCATTCCCCTTCCACTCAATAACCGGCTCATTAGGAAACTCGAGTCTCATGACTCTCGTTCGGCAGTCGAGCTTAGCAAATCACGAATAAAGCCAGTTATTCCTATAATAATATCAAAATCTACCATAGCAAGCTCAATAAGATCGGTCGTGGTAATGCAACCACATACCGTGACAACACAATTCTTATAGACTCGTGATGCTGTAATAGAATCACCAACCGGAGTCGATACAGAGAACGACTCATGAAGCTGTTCGGGTTCTATCCCAAAACTTGAAGCAATAAACGGGGTAACATAGGACAAGGAGGACCCCAGATCAATAAGAGCATAGCAATCAAGTGCTTGAACATTCAGAATACCTATGACAACATCTGGAGAAGCCTCCGCGTTCTGGGGACCACTCAAAGCATAGAATCGGCTGGGTCCACCTCTACCACGAGCCCCACCCCTAATTACACCACGTCCTGCTGGAGCTAGAGGACGCACTGAAGATGTGGTGGCTGAAGAACCGGATGACTGGGCAAACCCCCTACCATTGCCCTGGTTGGGCGCACGACAATCCCGCTAAAGATGACCCCTCACCCCACACCTGTAGCATATCAGGCGATCCAAATAACATGCCTCAGTATGGAACCCTCTGCACTGAGGGCACAGAGACCTCCCCTGCTGCTGGAACCTTCCTCCGGGACGACATGACTGATGGGGTCTCCTACTGTCGGATCCTAGTCTCCACTGACTATTCGGCTTATAACGGTGCACGGATGGCGGTGCACTGGCTGAGGACTGTGCATAAGACTGGGATGTCCCTGATTGCCCCCTCCCCTGAACTGGTCTCCCCCCTGAAACTGCGCTCTCTGAGTGACCCACCGACCGGGCTCTGCTGCTACTCTCTCTGTCTGCCCGTATCTTCAAATTTCTAGACACCGTAGCCTGGGCGAATCCCACAATCTTCCCAAATTCATGTCTGAGTGCAAAGCCGCTGTAGCAGCCTCATTCACAACCAAAGAACTGAGACCCTGAACAAACCGTCGAACTCGAGCATCCATGGTCGACACTAAATGGGGAGCATACTTGGACAACCTTACGAACTCCATGTGGTACTCCCAAGCACTCATACTGCCCTGCTTGAGGACCTCAAACTCAGTAGCACGGGCTGCCACAGTCTCGACAGGAAAAAAGTGATCCATGAACGCATCCACGAACTCACCCCATCTAGCCGGAGGACTTCCCTCCCCACGGGAACCCTCCCACATCTCGAACCAGGAATATGCTGCTCCCCTCAGCCTGTACGAAGCTAACTCAACCCCCTCTGTCCCTGTAGCCTTCATCACCCAAAGGGTCTTGATGAACTGGTTATCACTTAGGCAAACCTGTAGGGTTATTAAGAATTCAGGGCTTAAAACTGTGATATCTTGCTGCCTGAAAGTGACTAGATTTAGAGCTTAATAAAATCAGTAGGAAAACTTATAGGTACCGCTGCTCCCCTTAATAAAACTGTTGTCTTACATTCTGTTTATGCCCATCTAGATATCCTGCCTATAGGATCCTAAATTAACGAAATTTGCTAATTGAATTGCGTGCATTTGTTGTCTACTTGTGGAGGTTAACATGAGCCCTTATTTGCTCCTTACATGATAGTCCTATCTGAATTTTTTTTTGTCGCCTTGATTTTCCTCGTTTTAAGCTACATAGGTTAGTCTAGAAACACCCTAAATAGATGTCCTAAATACCTCCAGGACCAGGCAAGGGACGGTAGTGCACACATAAGGCGCGAAATTAGAAGTTATTAGAACGCTTACGTAAAAACTGAAAGATAGTAAATGGGTATTAAAGGAGATGATAACCTGTTCCCTAATACTTTAAGTAGCACCCCATATTGGGAAGTTACAAAGTATTTCATGGAATGATCCTATAGTCCAAAAAAACTAGGAACCTTTAATTCGTGTTTTATAGTAATGTATATTTGTCTATGTTAATTTATTTTTCCATTAAGACTATTTCACTTAATTAAGTTCAGCCAGGACCCACCATTGTGGACCTCGAGGGGTGCCTAACACCTTCCTCTCAAGGTAATTTCGAGCCCTTACCCAATCTCTGGTGATGCAAACTAGTTTCATGAATTAACTGCTCTAGGTGCCCTAACGCACCTTAATCTGTTAGGTGGCGACTCTTCAAATCCCATACCCCATCCCAAAAGGAAGGGTGTTGTCCCAAATTGTCAAAATTCGATTCCGCGAGGAAAAAGAGGGCGCGACACAAACCCGGTGAAAAAATAAATTCAGTATTATCACCATGGCCGTTCATGAAATGGGGAATGGACATCGTCGGCTCCCTACCAACGGCGCCAGGTAAAGCTAGATTTATTCTATTTATGACTGACTACTTCTCGAAATAGTTGGAAACACATGCCTGCGAGAAGATAAGAGAAAAAGAAGTCATTGACTTCATCTTGGACCGCATCATATGCCAGTTCGGGATCCCCTTCGAGATTACATGTACAATGGGAAGCAGTCCATTGGTAGCAAGGTGACGAAATTCCTCGAAGATCATAAAATCAAAAGGATCCTATCAATGTAACGCACTACCACCAATGTGCAAACGGTCCGGCCGAGTCCACAAACAAGACTATCATTCAAAACTTGAAAAAGAGGTTAGACAATGCGAAGGGAGAATGGAGAGAGGCGTTTCCCGAAGTACTATGGGCATATCGAACAACTTCGAAGTCAAGCATAGGAGAGACACCGTTTTCTTTGGTAAATGGGTCCTAGACTTTGATACCGGTAGAGGTTGGGGAATCAAGCGCCATATTTTGAAATGCCATCGAGGACTCGAACAACGAGTCCATAACTACAGCCCTCTAGCTACTGGATGAAAAGCGAGAGGCTACACTGGTCCGAATGGCCGCCCAAAAACAAATGATCGAAAGATACTATAACAGGGGAACAAACCTCTGATACTTCGGAGTCGGGGACTTAGTCCTAAGGAAATTCACCCTCAACACTCGAAACCTAAATGAAGGGAAGCTAGGCCCTGGCTGGGAAGGACCGCACCACGTCCTATAGTACTAGGCAAAGGGTCCAACAAACTTGGCACTATGGAAGGCGAGCAACTACCAAGAAATTGGAACATATCGATGCTCAAACGTTGTTACTGTTAAGGTACAACCTTCTCCCTTTTCATTTATGTTTCATACTAACTTATTACAGGTGTTCAATTGAGAGGAGTCGAAGACTTTGGGTTTTAAAGCATGCGTTGCACTCTTTTTCCCTTAGATCGGGTTTTATCCCAAATGGGTTTTACAGGCGAGGTTTTTAAGGAGGAAACATCTAAATTCTACCTAAGGAGAACTCAAAAAGTATTCAACGCTTCTTCTCAATCAACCTCGAATACTGGGGGACATCGCCCTCGGAGGTTATCTTTTCGAAGGAATAATATTATGCCTAAGAGGGCCTCGATAGGAGAATGTTGTATTGGGCCAAACGGTCAAATGAACCGTGTCGATGTAGAATAATCAAGACTCCGAAAGCAAAAACATGTACACATATATCAAGTAATCGAAGAAGCCTATTTTCTTGTCAAAACGCTTTGTGTCTCAAAGAAGTTTACTACTTTCACGTAAAATGGCTCAAGGGCAAAAAATCGTCGAACACTTGGGGACTTTCATCGAAAGTCAGCTCATCGAACCATCAAAAACTCGAATTTGTAAGACCTCAATAAGGCAACTTCGAGCTCGTAAGACCTCAGTGAGGCAGCATCGAATCTGTAAGACCTCAACGAGGCATGTCCAAATTTATAAGACTTTAAAAAAGAATAAACCTGATATTAAGGCCAAGGCTATATATTTGAACTTATAAAACCTTTAAAAAGTCATACCCTCGATATAGACACCAAGGTCATCCCACCCTGGGACTAAAGTCTTCGGCCGAACATAAAGACTACGGTCATACTAAAAGGCTACGACCGAATTTAACGCGGCTCGGAGACGTCCGACTGTCACCATAAAACTAAAGGCCTTCAAATACTTTGAAAGTAATCGGTTAATCAGTCTACCCTCGACATAAGCAAAGGAGCTTCGATATTATTAGCTCCGAACAATGAAAAGGCTTCGAAACAATCAACCTTCAATGAAAAAGGCTTCAAAAAATCAGCCTTCGAGAGAACCTCCCGAGCTACTCAACTATCCTCACATATCGACTCATAATCGAGGTTCTCGTTTGAACCGTCGAAGAGTCGGACGAACACAAAACATGCCAAGGCATAATCAAAACTTCAAAAGTCTTTAGCCTGAATGGGGGACAACTATAGCCATATTAGAGGTCGAATCGACCCAAATCTTAAAAGAGCCCGAGGGCCAATACGTAAGAGCCTAAGGTCCAAGTTGAAAGACCCTTAGGGCTAACCTAAAGAGCCTAAGGGCCACGTTGAAAGTATCCTAAAGGCCAATGTGTTAGAAACCTAAGGGTCGATATGCCCGAGTCAAAACTTGATTCAAGGACCGAGCCCTGAACGGTTGACTATTATCTATTATCAATTGTTTATCAAGCGCAAAAACCTAAGGTTTTTTTATTATAAGTCTGACACATCGGATTGGTTATCGACAAACATAAAAGTTTATTCCAAAAAAGCAAAGGGAAGACAAGAAGTGACGAAAAGCGAAGATTATTTATATATAATAAGGGTTCACAAAACATATTTACAATGCTCAAGCTTGGATCCCTCACACAGAAAAGAAAATAATAGAAGCCTAATCTACCGTCGGGGTCTCTTGATCGGATGGAGTCCCTTCAGGAATAGTGCCTTCGACAGCTTGACCCTCGACCCCTTGGTCATCAGTGACTTCTTCCCCCTCGCGGACTTCGTCTGCATCTTCGTCATCTTCCAAGACGTTGGCTGAATTATCATCAGAAGTAAGTAGAATTGATGATTCTTCTTCCAGGGCACTCACTCTTTTGATCTCAACAGAAAGATCGAAGCCCCCTGCGTGTACTTCCTCGAGAGCCAGTCTCCGAGAGCTCAGTCGATCATGCTCGAGGGATCGATTCACCTCGAGCTCGACCTCTTCATATATTTTCTTGGCTCGAGCATTTGTAGCAGCATCATCTTCCCGATATGAGGATATGAGCGCGTCGGCTTCGAACCTGGCTGTAGATAGCACGGAGGACGATTCAACATGAAGATCCCTATACTTACATTTTCTGCCCTTGCATCTTGAAGATGATGCTCAACCAAAGTTAACTTCTCTAGGAGAATATCTCTCTCGGAGGCTATCTCATCCACACGCTGCTTGAGTCCGAGGATCTCAGTATCCCTGGTTTAAGCTCCTCCCGCATCAGGACGTCTTTCTTCTTATGCTGCAAAAATTAGTCCAAAGGTGTTAAACGCTGAATGTCGGACAAGCACAAAAATAAAAACATAAGAATACTATATTACCTGCTCATCAAGATTGGCCCATTCTCGAGATACCGTCTCCAAACGAGCTCGAAGGTTATGCAATTCTTCCTCCTTTTTGGTGTGGAGAGCTCTGAGCTCGTCCGCCTCCGATGAGAGCCTCATGCACTCATCCTCGTAGTGGGTCAACTCATCTTGAGACTTATCAAAGGCCTGATTGTAAAGCACTATGGCCTAAAATCATAAAAGAAAGAAATCAGGAAAATAAGGATCCAAGCTTAGAGCATAGTCGTCGAAAGATTACCTGTTTGCAGAGCTTATCGGCTTCCTTGAAAATTTGCGAGGCATTAAGGTCGAGGATTTATTCGACCCCAGTGAAGTATCCTTCAAACTCATCATTCTCCCCGAGGGATTCCCCCGCTTCGGGAGTCTCCATACTATGGGCATCCCGTATCTCCCTAGGAGGGAATGTTGGACGCGACGGAGAATCACCTATATTAATGACCCTGGTTGGGTCGATCGGGGCCTTCTCTTGCCTTCGGGGAGCTTCAAAACTAGGCTCCCCGAGTTCAGCTACCGAGTGACCCTCGACTCGGGAAATGTTTTGTCCGTCGCCCGGCTCAGGGACTTCGTTTGACCCATCCTTGAGAATGTCTTTAGCCTGAGGTGGGAAAACATCAACAACGTTTTGTTGAGAAGCCTTCGGCTCAACAACCGTCGGCTCAGCAATCTTCGAAAGCAGTCACGCTTCCTCTTCCCCTAAGTACTGGGGGGGAGGCACCTTCCTCTTCACCCTCATCTTGAAGGCTCTCTGCCACTTCCGGAATTAAGGCCGCTGAATCAACCTTAGGCTTTTGAACTTTAGCCTTCTTCGGTATCAGGGACTAGTCGGTGATTTTCTCTTTCTCTTCTTCTCCTTGATGGGTTTTGAGGTATCTGCTTCCCCGGTCGGTGGTTCCCTCATCAAAGAGGCCTCTACTAGACCTGCACAAACACAAATATAAACACAAAAAATGAGAATACATTCAAGGGATATCTCATTTAAAGAGTTCAAATATGGCATAAGTAAAACCTCAGTATGTCTTTTAGCCTCCCATCGGGTCTTGGCCAGATCGCGCCACACGCGCTTAGCATATGGGCAGGTCGAATAAAGCTTACGAACCCATCCTGCGAGGTCCTTGACCGTGCCAGGATACCACTCGACAACTGCATCATCAAAGGGAGTTAGTTCGGAGGGAAGATGGTCCAAAGGAAAAAAAATACTTAATTATAATGATACTTACGATTCATGTTCCCTTCCTCGGGGAATGGCATCCTTTTAGCAGGGATCAGATCCGAGGTCCTAAGTTGGATAAAGCGTCTCATCCACCCTCTGTCCTTGTGCTCATTGGTGTAGGAAAAAAGGACCTTCGAAGCCCGACGTTGAAGCTTAATCAGGCCGCCTCGATAAAGTCGGGGACTATACATTCTAATCAGATGGTCGAGGGTAAAAGGCATCCCCTCTACCATGTTTGAAAAGTACCTAATCATATAAATTATGCCCCAGAACGATGGGTAGATTTGGCCGCGTGTCACCCTGTATTGTTTGCAGAAGTCGAGGATCACGGGGTCTATCGATGGTGAAGATGGTTTTACCAGACCTAGGGTAAAAGGATATGTATATACGCTAAGAAAACTGGCTTTGTGAGTTGTTGTCTTCCTCACGAGAAGGAATCTCCACTTGTACCGCCTCAACCCAACGACAATCAGCCTTTACCTTCTCAGTTTCGGTTATCACGCTAATGTATCGAGACATGGGTTCACATCGCCCCGGTTTCGAAGAAGGTTTGTCGACCTTGAAATCGAAGGACGTTTCACAGGGTCCCGGGATACACTCCTCAATACGAGGAGGCACTACTTATTTGCTCTTCCACGAGTGTGATGATGAAGAAGCTTTGTCATCATGGGGAACAATTTTAGAGGTCTTTGCCATTTTGGCTGAAAGATTTCAGAAGAAAAGGAAGAAATTGTTTGAGAGATGAACACAAGAAAGAAGTAAGGAGAGTTGTTGAAGGTTTGAAGATATGGTGAAAAGTAAAAGGTTAAGGAGTCAAGGACTGGGGTACTTATAGGGGTCAGTTATGCGTATTGAAGAACGCAGAAAGACGACCAACCGCCATAATTGATTCAATGCTTTTCGAAAGTCGTGCAAGCGTGGCCTTTGAATGTCCCTTTTTGTCACATCAACCGCTGGCACCACGTGACTGACGTTATGATGGGTACGTCGAAGAGTCAGAAAATTCAAATCGTTTCTTATCATTATACTCTAATAAATGCGGGGACTACCTGTATACGGCCAAAATCGGAAAAGTCCGATTTTAAGGCCTCTATGGTACTCTGAGCCCGATTTCGTGAGGCTCGAAGCAGAGTCTAAGGCCCGAACCCGAAGTGCTCCCGTCGAGAGGGTATATCGAAGACTCATCATACCTCGAGGCAGTATGAAAATCGATGATCGTCACTAAAAGACGGAAAATTCCAAGGACGCGTGGATATAACTGACAAGGTCTGCAAGAAATAGTACAAGTTCGTACTGAGCCATTATACAGCTGAACCAATAGCATCTCTTTATCATAATTAGACATGTACTATGTTGGGATTCTCCCTTCCTATATAAAGGGCCCCCCTATCATTTTGTAACACACATGAATATTCACTGCAATAGAACATTCTCTACCTTTCTTGCTTAAACGTGCTCAATAATTACTTTACAGCTTTATTACTCTTCATTTATTATACTCCATTTATTGTTCTTCATTTATTGCTCATTATTAAGTGCTATAATCCGACCTCGAGGCCCCAGTTCCAGTGAGCTCGAGGTCCAGCCTTGTGACAATTTTGGTTTGCATATCTTACTTTCCTTACTTACACCTAGCATTTCTTATTTAACAACTAGAATTAAAATAAATCACATATTTTTAGAATCACAAAACTAAATATAATTGTTAATACCATTTTCAAGGTAAACAGAGACTTTTGGAGGAGATGTTTCTTATGGGTTGCATACCCGACATCAATACTTTCAATGACATTATCCATGGGCTTTTTCAAGCTGATAGGATTCATGAGGCTGCAAAATTGGTGGATCGGGTGCTGCTTTGAGTTTGAGGTTTCACCTCCGATGCTATAACTTATGGCTTTCTGATGCATGCTTTATGTCGAACAGGGTGAGTTGATGAAGCAACGGTTCTTCTCAAAAAAGCACCTGAACAGAATAATATCATCTTAATATGTTTATCGATGGCTATGTGACTAATGGGCTGTTCGATGAAGCAAAAGCGATTCTGAATGAGAACAAGTTGATTAAACATTATCAACCAGATGTTTATACATACAACATTCTGATTTGAGGTCTTTGGAAGAAAGGATCTTTGTCTTCGGCCCATGAAGTTGTAAACGAAATGTCATCCAAAGGTTGCCAGCCCAATGTGATCACCTACATAACCTTGATTGATGTCTTCACCAAGGCTGGTCGCCTACAGGATGCTTATGACCTTGGTATTGAGATGTCAGCAAAAGGTCTCAGCCTAAATATAGTGGGTTTTAACTCTCTTATATCAGTTTTGTGTAAACAAGGAATGATTCAACATGCATTAGAAGTTTTTGGTGATATGTCAAGCAAGGATGTAAACCAGACATTTTTACATTCAATGATTTGATTTCAGGCTTTTGCAAGATAGACAAGATGGGTGAAGCGTTGGATGTGTATCGAGATATGTTCCTTGAGGAAGTTATTGCCAATACAGTTACCTACAACACATTGATTCATGCTTTCTTGAAGAAAGGTAAAACTTAAGAGACGCTTAAGCTTGTGAATTATATGTTATTCAGAGGATGTCTCCTTGATGAAATCACATATAATGGCCTCGTAAAAGCACTTTGCAATGATGGAGCAGTTGAGAGAGCGGTAGGACTTTTTGAAGAAATGCTGACAAAGTGAATAGAACCTAATCTTGTAACATGCAACATCTTGGTCAATGGCTTTTGTAGAATAGGGAAGGTTCAAAAAGCCCTTGAGTTTCAGAGAGACCTGGTACATCGTGGGTTGACACCTGACATAGTCACGTACAACAGTCTAATAAATGGCTTTTGTAACAATGGTCGAATTCGAGAAGCTCAAAACCTCTTTGAAAAATTAGAAGTTAAAGGAGTTTGTACTCATACATTCACTTATAACACCTTGATTTCTTCCTATTGTAAAATGCACATACTTGATGATGCTTAAACCCTTCTTACTAGGAACCGGAATCGAGGGCCTCATCGAGCAAAGGGCCTCATCAAGCCAGGGTCCAGGGCACGACACCAGCCCTCGGGAATATCGGAACCATGACCTCGGGATCGGTCCAAATTCCAAAAGACTTCAGAGAGCATTATCGGGCAACCGAACACAATTAACAGAAGGCTGTGATATCAGTGACCAGCTGGGTATCACGGCACGTGCCGGCGAAAATCCGATGATTAGTTAAACGAAAGATTTTTACCTTTTATGGAATTGTACCAAGAGTAGGACTCCCCTACTGTATAAAGGCGTATGATTATTTATTAAGGACATTGCAACACGCATATCAAGACAATATACTATTATTTCTCTGTTATTCAAAGCTTTTACACTTGTTCAACAATGCTTCATTATTGTGAATTCGGGATCGAGGGCAGATATTTCATTAAGGCTGTTGTTGCGTCCGGAATCATCCCCCCTCTATGTTGTTTAATAATTTATCACATCCTTTATATGTTTAATCTAACTCTATTTATCGTTTGTATTGAATTAATCAACATATCGTTAAAACCACTTACAAATCTAATTGTTATCCGTTTTATGGGTAAACAGTTTGGCGCCCACCATGGGGCTAAGGATAATAGTGGCATTTTGATACAAATTTCCATAACACAGTCTTTTTTTAATTGTTCTTTGAGCTTTTTAATTTCAGGTAAAAATTTTAAATGTCGAACTCTCAATCTGCCCCTTTGACGTTGATGCTGAATCTGGCCACCTTGGAGAAAACAACAACGTGGTACCCGGTAGAGGGGTGCCCCCTGTTGACCCCTATGGAGTCTCAGTTGCTGATCTAATCGACGCTAACTCACACGTGGGTATTGAAGCAAACTTGCCTACTGACCCCAAAAACAGCATTCGCGATGGGAGTCTGGCTGATGACAAGGAGTACACAGGACGGCGAAGGTGATGGGATCAACTAGAGAATAATCTATTACATGTTACAGGCTTAACAGACAGCGATAGCCCTGGTGTAGAACAAAAGTTGCGCTCCTAGTAGAGTTGAGCTTGAATTGCCCCGGGAAAACGTCCGCATAAGTGAACTGGCCACAGTAAGGCCGGGTGAGGCAGAGCTCGGGACCAACCTTGAAATAATGATGATGCTTTAGGAACTAACGAAACGGGTGGAATCGGGAAAAAAACAATTGAAGCTAATGACAAAAAAGTAGAAACCTACAATTCCAGGGTCGACAAAATCCCAGAAGCACCACCGCTATTGAAGGCCTGGATTCCAAAAATTTTGTTCAAAAACTTTTCCCTCCGAGTGCAGTTCCGAAGCCGATCCCAAAGAAGTTCATATGCCCAAAATTCCTTAGCATAACAGAACAATTAATCCAATTGAACATGTTACCTCCTACATGTGCACCATCAAGGGGAACGACTTGGAAAATGATGAGATTGAGTCCTTCCAACTGAAAAAGTTTGCAGAGACCTTGTCAAAAGGAGCTATGATATAGAATCACAACTTACCCTCTAATTCTATTGACTTCTCTATGCTCGCAGACGCCTTCGTAAAAGCGCACGCCAGGGCATCAAGGTCGAGACCAGGAAGTCAAACCTTTTCAAAGTAAAGCAAAGAGATTATGAGATGCTCAAGGAAATCGTGTCCAGGTTTAAAATGGAATGAATGGACATGCATCCACCCAAGGACTCAATATTCGAAGCTCTATGGTTTCACAGCAGTTGAAGAAAAATCTGATAGAATATCTAACGGTAACTTGGGCCGACGTCCAAATCCACTACTAAAAATTAAATGGACACGGTCACGTGCAATATAAATTACCTAACTATGAGTCGGGGTCGAATCCTACAGAGAACAATATGTAGGCGATTAGAAATGTAAGAGAATTATCACTTATCATGCAATGCCAAACACTTAGAATTTGGTGATAAATATTATAACTAAGTGCAAAAATATAAGCTAACCTATAAATTAAGTAAAATGATCAATGGCTACAAGTATGGATGCATCGGGAATTACACTTAATTAACGATCCAATATATTTCACGATTTTACAAATTTGAGCGAGTTTATGTTGATTAGCCACAGATAATAATTCTTAATTTGCTTCTTTCGAAGACTAACAAGACTTCCTAATTGAATTATCCCTAACCTAATTAAGATATTAAGCACACCCCGATATGGCTACAAGTAGTTCAATCATATCCCTAGGTAGAAACTATAAAATGAGGGTTAAAGCCTCGAGCTCTGGTTAATTAATCTTTCCCAACCCCAAATTATCCTTCCCAAAATTAATTCGGAGTTAATGGGCGAGTCCTAGTATTAGCTAATCCCTTTGGAAACATTAAAGAACAAGAACAATTAAAGAAATAATAACTCACTTCATAAATAAATTAAAATCATTCAATACATAAGCACAACAAGGTATTTAATCCACACTTTAAACATGAATATTTCCATAAACAAGATTAAAGTGTTGGATAAAATATTACACACTTAAATATTCAATACAAAGCAAGGAAATGAAGAAATGAACATAAATGGGTAAGAAATTCTCAACCACAAGCTTCAAATCTTCAAGACCCAAGTGTGTGTGCAAACCCTAGCTTCCAAAACTTGTTTTTCTAAGCCAAAGATCTGCTCTAAGATGTAAAAGTTATCTAAAATATCAGTTAGGTCGAGTATTAAATGGTTTAGGGATAAAAAATGTGAAATTCCATTTCTACCCAGAAAATGCTCTATGCGGTCGCAACTGTACACCCGCGTTCTCGGTGAATCATCTCTCCCAGGTATGCGATCGCGTACAGTGTCATGCGTTCGCATAGTTCAGTTGACCAGCCGCTCACCAACTTTAAATCTACGTGTTCGCGCTGAATTAGCCGCGTTCGCATAGCTTTATTGGCTTGGACTTATGCGATCGCATGTAGCCCTCCGTGATCGTATAGGGTAAAAACTGGTAGCAGTCCATGTTTCCCAATTTTACTATATTTTGACTTGTTTTCTCTCGTATCTTGTCCAAATCATATCATACCTGAAATATGCCAATAAACATCAGAAAAGCCTTAGTTTCTCAACAAAATCATACAAAAGCCTAAGTATTACGAGGAGATTAGTTGGTAAAATACCAACTTATCAAAACCCCAAACTTAAACTATTGCTTGTCCTCAAGCAATTCAAAAACTAAGAACATTCTTCAATAAAATCATCACTTAAGTTCAATGGCATACCGAATTTCATTTCAAGTAAAAAAGGGTCACTTTAAGCACAAATTAGTGACTTCGGTTGGTGCCAACAATTAATCCAAGGCGTATGAATTACCAACTTTTCACACATTTTATTTCAATTCAAGTGCTCAAACACTACATTAATCAAAGTAGAAACCAAGTCATGACACTAAATATTCACAATTTGCCTCTCTATCACAATTATCTTCCCTCACTCTTTCCTCCCAATTGAAAATGGGATTAAATTCACAACTCGAGTCTCATGTGCCCTCACACTTTAAGAGAGAGTCCCAAACTCATAAATTGCAATTCAAAACATAAATAGGATGTCAAATGGAAAGAATCAACTCTCTCTCACATAAAGATATTCAAAGCACACAAGTAGTACCATAGGCTTTCCTTTCATGTATTTCTCCACTAATGTAGACATACTTGGTTCAAAATCAATTAGGACTTAAAGGGTTGTAGTTTAGGATTTTGGTTAAGGTAGGGCACAATTTGGTAAGAGTGACTCAAAGCATCCCTAAGCACTACAGTTTTTCAAAAATTAAAGTCCACTTCTTTCAAGAACTTTTTCACCCTTTTTTTCTTTTTTCTTTTTTTGTTTATATAAATATCACCTAGTCTTCCATTTATTCACAATTCCTTTTTTTTCTGTTTTTTTTAAATATAAATCACCTTTCACTTTTTAAGCAACTCCCACATCACAACTTTTCCAACCTTCAGCCCCAAACTTAGGCTTTTAGCCTATGTTCATACTTTGAAGTACTTAGGGAGATATGGTGCCAAAATAAAACCAATAAAGAACGATAGCTTATAACATGGTTGCCAAATAAAAACTTTAAAGGCTCAAAAGGGTTGTGATAGTTTATATGAGTCCACCAACTGTAAAGGGACCTGGTCCTTTACCAGTTCCCTCAGAGTTATCTATAAAGACAGTATGTAAGAGAGGCACATGATTTTTACGTGGAAAAATCCCAACTCAAGGGAACAAAAATCACAACCTACACTGGTAGGATTTCAACTTCACTAAATTGTAACTTCAACTATTACAAGCCACTTTGCAATGACACTATTAAAAAGACTTTAACACATTAACTTGTAAAACACTTATTACAAGCCACTTTGTTACTCACTAGTGACAAAGACTTTAACCTATGACTAACTCAAGTCACAACACAAACTTAGACAGTTTATGGTTTGGGTTTCCTAAAACAAAGTTTCTAAGAAAGCAAGATAGGATACAATAAAGAACAAAACACAAGATTACAAGTCAACTAAGGACACATGTCAACACGTAGTGGAACCGGTCCGTAGTGGAGTTGTCTTCTTGTTCTTGACACACTTGAGACTTCAATGCAAGAGCAAATCTTCAATGATTGATAGGATGATGCTCAAGTGAATATCTTGTTTGTCTTGCACCAAGATATTATACCTCAAAGACATCCCAAGAATGATGTCCATACTTAGTTGGTACACACTACTACCAATAGGAAGTGACTACTGAACTGTTTCTGCATTGTAGCATGCACAGTTGCAGGCAGTCACTTTCTGCCACTGCTTTCAAGTTGTAGAGTTGAGTTGTACTTCTATCAGGGAAATGTCAAGGGATCAGGTCCCTAAACTTTTTCTTGTGGATCCAAGAGTACACTGCCCAGATTTCTTTGAGTTCATGTTGAATGATTATGCCAGACATGCATCATGTCCTTTATCTGGTTCATTACTGAAAGTTTGTTGGATTATCAAAACATAAGACTAACCCATCAATTTCTCCCTTTTTGATGATGACAAACTTTCAAAGTTGATGACTAGGTATAGAGTCTAATTTAACAAGATAAGGTACCAAGACCACATAATTTTCCCCCTGTCTCTGTGCTTCCCCGTTAATCCTGCCATTAATTATCTTCCCCATTTTGGAATCAAAGTCACAAACAGACAGAAAGCATAAATAAGTCTAACCCAGCGAACTCATGCCCCACGTGTGCACACAACATAATAGAAAACATAAGTAAAAGGAAACAAGCATTATACTTAACATAAAGAAGCTGATTCATTAATAACAAAAGTTTTGTTTAAAACATAGAAGTCTTTTATATGAAAGCAAAGAATTGATTGGACTGTTATAACGGGAGCCGTATGGTGGAATCTAAATGCCATCACAAAAAAAAAAAAACTACCAACCATAACATTATAAACTTAAGACGACTAGACACTGAAGGAAACCTAGGGGGCACTAGAAGAGGAAGGCTTGGAGGAGGAGGCAATCAGGGTTTTGAGGACCAGGTCCATGCGGGCGTTTGCATACATTTGTTCCTCGAGAAGTTTCTCCTGCAGGTTCTCCACCTGCTTCCTAAGCTTAGCGTTTTCCTTGGTCAAGCGGGCAACATCCTCGTTAGAAGAATTAACATAATCAGGTGCCCCACCAACTTGACTTAGCTAAGTTTCTTGTATAGAATTCTGAGCCTTCCACTTCCTGATCACTTCATTTTTTAGCATTCTGAGCATTGATCAGTTGAGAGATTGTTGAAGTGCTACCCCCATCCTTCTCTATACACTCACACTCTTCCAAGGTAGTTTTTGAAAAGGTCTTCTTGTGGGTTCTACTCGTGGGTTAGCCAGAGGCACCTTGTAGAATTCAAATACACGCGTAAGGAGGAAACCATATGGGAGCCCATGATTGCCATCTCGAAAGTTCACCACCTTTTGCATATGCTCGATCATGATGGCTGGCAAGTTGATAGGCTTGAACGAATCAAGGGCCTCCATCAAAACCAAGTCTGTCTTGGAAGTATTGGACTTTCTCTCAGCCCGGGGAAAGATCACTTTGTTAACCAGCTCAAAGAGAAGCTGGTAAGCTGGGAGCAGTGCTTTCTTATGTACTTTTTCCACCTGCTGGATCGTCCTGTCTTTCACAATGACCCTTTTAAAGTTTCCCTCACAAGCACTCTTGACAGTAGACATTCCCTCACTTGGAACCTTGAGAGCTTTACCCAAAGCAACATCATCAAACACGATATCAACCTCATTGACCAACACACAGATATGATCCCATGCAGTAGTGAAGAGAGATGCATAAAAATTCTGCACCTCATTTTCGTACACCTTGGGCACAACCTCGTTGAACAGGTGATCCCACTTCTGGAACTCCACAATCTCTAGAATCTCCCTCATCCTAGCCATGTCGGATATTTCTGGGTCAAACATCCGACCCCACAGTACCTTTTGAGTTCATAACTTTTCTTGCAAAAGTTCACTATCACTCGGTACTGTCTTAAGTGAACCCGACCCCCCAACAGTTTCCCATTTTCTCTTCCTCAATTTTTCAACAAACTTCCCTCTGGTACACTCAACTCCCACAGATGCATTTTTAGAAAACTCCTTTTCAACCACTTTTTCAACTACAACCCGTTTGGACTTGCCACCACTTTTCACAGGTGTTACACCTTGTTTTTTCACAGTTTCTTCCGAAGCTCCAACCACAGACTTCTAAGACTTTGACGATCTTTTTACTAAGGACTTGGGTTCCTCTTCAGCATCTTCCTCCACCTCAACTACATGAATATCCTTGTCAGCTACAACCTTCCCTTGTTGCATCAACCACTTCTTCTTCTTCTTAAGACTTTTCTTGCTCTTCTCCAATGCAGAGTCGAGATCCTTCTTCTTTTGCAACCTGAGTAAAGCGTCGCTTGGAGATAACTCAGGAGTAGCTTCTAGCTTACGAAGATTAAATCTAGCATTGCGGACCATGTCATTCTCATCGTCTTCATCAAAAGACACAAAAATGGGAGGAATAAACTCCAAGGGTTTTGTGTAGAAAATGGGTTCTTGGTTTGTTTCTGCTGAACGACAAATAGGTTCTTCAGCAGTTTTGGCTTTTACAGTGTCATGAACAGGAGACTCGAACAACACCATGGTTCCTTCATCCCCTAAGAATGGAGTTTCTTCCCCCTGAGGTTCAGGAAGGGGGAGGCTCCTTCAGAGTTAAGACTCTCGGCGACAATGGCCATGATGTTTTTTGTTGCTTCCTTTTCAGGTGACTCCATGGGAGCCACAGAGTCAAGGAGGGAGGAGTTTATATATTAATCAGGGTCGTCCTCAGAAACCTCTAAAGCCTGAGGAGTGTCACTTTCTAGGGTTTCTTTGGCTTGTACAGAAGGAAGAGGATCGGTAAGGTTTAAAGAGGGAGAAATAATGACAGGTGGTGAAGAGGGAAATGGTGTAGGGACGAAGACATCTGGGATGGTAGAGGACTGGATTTATGGTGGTGTGGGGGTGGTGTTAATGGTAGGGGATGGAGATAAGTGTTCGTCGTCCATTATAGAGTGATAGACGCAAGGAGTTCAGATGGAGTTACGATTTGCAGAGAGGTAATGAGAGATGATAGTGCTGAGCAGTTAGAGGTGAGAGGGTTTTATAAAAGGAAGAGTAATAAAGAGCGGGAAGAGGAACGAGTTCAAAAAGAAAACGACGGTAGTTTTTTCGAAGATGAATCGTGCAGGGGAAGTGAAAGGATTGGAGAGATGGGACGTGACAGACACAGACTATGAAAAGTCGGATGATGTGGCGGTTGCATTTATTTTGTTGTCTTTTGAGAACAGCATAAGAAAAACATATAACTACTAACATGTGGAACATGGACCAGGTCCCGTACCTGTTTTTGAACAAGTTTTCAGCTTCCTTTTGGAGTAGAACACCGTACATTTAACTTTTGTAATCACCATGCGTGTCTACCTGCAACGATATAGATGTGAGTTAGGCTTGGTCAGAAAACACTTTAG
This sequence comes from Nicotiana undulata, assembly GCA_005239495.1. NCBI lineage: Eukaryota > Viridiplantae > Streptophyta > Magnoliopsida > Solanales > Solanaceae > Nicotiana > Nicotiana undulata. The sequence continues at coordinate 47,205 of ML280649.1, forward strand.
CTGACTAAACCTGAGTGTGACTCTCATAGCCAAGGAAGGAGAACCAGGTTCTCAATGAGGTTTCATCAACCCCAGTGTCATCCTGTTTCTCTCAAAGTGTTCCTTATATAGAGCCTTGGTGCAGATGTCAACAATTTGATGTCCGTTTGGGATTCTGAGTCTGGGAATAGCTCTGCATGGTGATTTTGGTATTGGGAGTGTTTTCGGAAGTGGAATTGGAGGTCCGTAGGTAATTTCGGGGTCATTAAGCAAAAGTTATAAAATAGAAGATTTTTGGAAAGTTTGACCGAGAGTTTGACTTTTTGATATCAGGGTCAGATTCTAATTCTGGAAGTTGGAGTAGGTCCACAATGTCGAATGTGACTTTTGTGCGAAATATGAGGTCAATCGGACGTGATTTGATAGATTTCGGCATCGAATGTAGATGTTTCAAGTTCTAAATTTCATTAAGCTTGAATTGGGGTGCGATTCATGATTTTGACGTTGCTTGATGTGATTTGAGGCCTCGATCGAGATCGTATCATGCATTAGGACATGTTGGTATAATTGGTTAACGTCCCGAGGGCCTCGGATAGATTTTGGAAGGTTAACGGAATGGATTTCGGACAAAGAAAGCTGCTGAAAGTTTCTGTTGCAGAAGCTGTACGCCAGAAAATGTCTGATGCGTGGAGTCGATTTTCGAAGCTTATATCTTGCAATCTTTAATGAATCTGAAACTTTGAAAAACAAGAAAGTTGTAGCCCTTGCATTCTAGTTTCCAGAGAAATAAACCATTCATCATTTGGATATTTGTACAGAAAGTTATGATCGATTGAATAAAATTTCTAATGCGAGGAGCCTACTTTGGAAGCTTATATCTTGAAATCTATAAGGAATCTGAAAATTTGCAAAACAAGAAAGTTGTAACCCTTTGATTCTAGTTTCCAGAAAATTATACCATTCATCATTTACACATTTGTTCAGAAAGTTATGATCGATTGAATAGAGGCTGGTAAAGCTGCTTCTAGTGGACTTTTAGTGACGGATGAGCCGAAACTTAAGGACCAAAAATGCTCATTTGCTTCATTTCATTTCAGATTTTTGGAGCACGGTTCTTGGGCGATATTCACGAGAAAACATTAGGGTAAGTGTTACTTATCCTATATTGATTATATTTCATGATTCTATACTCATTTACATCATGAATCCTTGAATTTATTGAAGAAAATTCTGATTTTTAGCAAATTTTTCAAAAACTAAAATTTAAGATTTGAAAGCCAATCCGATGTCGGAATTCGATAATTTTTGCATGGTTGAACTCGTATCGGAATGGGTTGTTGGATTTTGTGAGTTTCGTCGGATTCCAAGACGTGGACCTAAGGGCAATTTTGTCAACTTTCCGAGCGGAGTTGAGAATTTATATAAATTGAATTGTTATAAGTATTAGAGTATATTTTCATTGGTTTTCACGTTATTTGGATAGTTTTCGGGCGTTGTGCATCAATTCGACTCGTCATAAGGTCATGGATGCCGTTTATGGAACTTCGAAGAAAAGTAAGTCTCCTTTCTAACCTTGTAAGAGGGAATTTTTCCCATAGGTGAAATAATTACTTATGTGCCGTTATTTTTGGGGGCTACGTACGCATGAGGTAACGAGAGTCTATGCGTAGCTACTATTATAGTTATGTCTGGATAGTCTAGGACCCAAAAGCATGCTTTACTTGCCGAACTTGTGACTTTACTGAAAAATTTAAGATGCTTAAATCATATCGAATTTGGAAAATTAATTTCTAAAAAGATTAAACACCATCTTCTTGAACATTAAAAGAGAAATTGTCATATCTTTTGGGTAATTGTTTTCCCGATGTAGTCAGGGTTGACTGTTTGAATGTGTATGTTTATGTGTAACCGCGTCGCAGATATATATTTCCTGCGCATGATATTTGCTGGTACTTTCTGTGAGTTCGCTCGGTTTAATTGCCTTGAGATATAAGTTGTTAATTGAAATGACGGAAACTGAGATTTTTACTTTATGGAAGAGGTCGTCCACTCCTATTGTTATTTATTATTTGATTATAACATCTGTGTTTAGCACCACATTTAATTATATTAAATTGACCTCTAGCAAGTGTCGAAGTCAATCTCTCATCACTACCTCTTCGAGGTTAGGCGGGATAATTACTGGGTACACATTGTCTTCGTACACATACTACACTTGTTTTGCATTTTTGTTGTACAGGTACATGCATATCTATTGGCCCCGCTAAATGTAGTGGCATGGCTGATAAGGGGACTTAGGTGAGCTGCTTATCTCGAGACGACCCACAGCCAGCAGAGTCACCTTCAGAGTATTGTGTTGTACTTTTTTTTGATGTCCCATTTGTATCCCGGACGATTATTGCATTTTATGTGTTTTCTTAGAAATTTCTCATGCACTTGTGACACCGGGTTCTGGGATGACTTTGGGAGTTAATTATTATTTGAATTTAGTAAGACACTATTATTTTCTCTGTAAGTTCATTAATTATTATTTAATGTAGTGAAAATAAATGGTTTCAAAATATTAAGAAATAGAGATTCAATCAACTTTTAGTGTTGGCTTACCTGACAGTGGTGTCCGGCGCCATCGCGACCTTTAATAGGATTTTGGGTCGTGACAACATGGTATCAGAGCACTAGGTTCCCTTAGGTCCCACGAGTCATGAGCAAGTCTAGTAGAGCCTTGCGGATCGGTACGGAGACGTCTGTACTTATTTTCGATAGGCTACAGGGCTGTTGAGAACACTTCCCTTCTTGATTCTCCATCGTGCGATTTGATTCCTTTGAGGATTATGCCATCGCTTCTTTCCTATTCAATCTTATGTGACGCGAATCGTTTGATATAAATTGAGAATTGACAAACTATAATGATACTACAGATGTGGTTTGTGATGTTTCTCCATGCATAGTTGGTTGGGGCTATTGTCGTTTCTTTGCGAAAGGATATTATGTTGTTTCAACTCAGTAGTTGTATTTTTTAGAGCTTTGAGGCTATGCTCAGGTTGTTATGATGCTCATGAATTGTTATCGCGCAGTAACTGACGTGGTGGCAGGATGTTTGCCCATGTGTTGGGTCAGTGAATGACTTGAAAGGAGGTCTTCTAAACGCGTGATTCCGAGATTTTGGTATTTTATTTACGGTGGAGGAAAGGCAATTGGACTATAAATGTTCAGGTTTGGGTTGATAGAGTAATGAGGATTGGTGTTTTCAAGTGTGTTGGAATTTTTGTCTACAACGTGGTGTCATCATCTTTGATTGAATGTGTTAAGTTCGCCGGTGTTATGATCTTCTTCAGATTTGCCTTCGTGGCAAGGTATTGTGAAATGGTGTCCGGGAAGTGGCTGTTAGAGATCGCGATGTGCGGTGGTTCATGATCGAATCAGTGTTTCTAGTGTCGACGGCTCGAGAAAGATGACCTCCAGAAAGGTTTGAAGCTAGCAGTGAGTTACTGGTTCAAGTACTACAGAGATTGCAATTTATCTAAGGCAAAAACTGGGCAACAAAAGATGAGGAAGGACATATGTGAAGTGTCAAGCGGTGGTTAAATTTCTAGCAAGCCAAGTCTGAGAAGCGAAAGTCAAGTAGTTTCTTAAAGGGGTGAGCTTGGACAAAGTGGGAGAGTTTCAAAGTAACATATGAGTTCTGTGGTAGGATGGTCACATGCCTTGAGTAAAGTCTCCAGGAATTTGGGGAATTCATGGTAGTTAGCGGCTAGGTCCATGGATTTTTATTTAGGTGCAACATGACTTCGAGTTTGGAATATTTTTTTGGACTGTTAGATGATGTCAAGGGGGAATAAGGAACCTCGGTGGGTCTTAGGGTTATGTAATTGTAGCTTCAATCTAAGTGGGAGAGCCCTACCGTCTATGATTGGATTGCGTAGTTGTTTACATGTGCAGTTTCTAGTTATCTGCGTATTGGTGAGTTATTACAGCTAAGGGAAAATAAAATGAGTGGTAATTGAGCATAGGGTTTGATAAATATGTGCAAAAGTTGGCCTTATTGAATCAGGTTTAGGCTTTGGAAAAGATTCAGGAATTATGCTTATTACATATGTGAGATATAAGGGTAGTGATTCAGTCATGTGCTTCGTTGAGAGGGTGTTCATGTGCTAGAAGAGCCTTGGAATTTATTGTATTCGGGGCCAAGTCGGAGTGGGTGACTCTCAATAATGGTCCTAGTGAATTCAAAGGTTAGAATGCAGTGTCTAAAGATTTCAAGCCCGCGGTATGGTTAAGAATCGAGCTTTTGCAGCAATATTGATAAGAGACTCAGAATGTTCTATGATATTTTTGACTTGCAGACTTCGGATTTGTAGAGGAATTTTCGAAATGGATGTATCAGTTGAGAATGCAAGCATGCGCACTAGGAGGGTATGAGATGGGTTGTGGGATTTGAGGCAGAATGGTCTTGTGATACAAGGCCACTCGGGAGGAGTGCTGATTGAGTCGTTATGTGTTGAGTGGAGTTATATTTATTTCTAAGACAAGTTAAGGATAAGTTAGAAGAAGTCAGTTATGTAAGCCATAGTCGAATTGGCATGATGGTGGCAATGATCAGTACCTCCAGCGTGATTAGATTATGCATGTGATTCGTGATGGTACGTGCGAGGCTTGACAGTCGCCGTAATTGGTTTTATTTGGGAGTAGTTAGGTATTATGGCTTGTGATGTGTAGGCGGATCCTAGGAGGGAAGTGGTGGTTTAGAACACTACTTGAAGATTTGTATATTCTACGGTTATGAGAATTAAATCGTGTGTGGTTATGGTTCTCTTGGAATGAGTAAAGTAGAAAGTTTCTAGATGAAGAACTGTTTACTCTATTAGTGGTTCAGGAGATACGATGAAATTCTTGTACTCATGCGCGTTGGTGTGATTAAGTGCATTAAGTAGAGTGGGATTCGGAAGTTGAGGATTCAAGATTTACGGTTCGGTGGACAAGGATGTCACGAGCTCGGATGAGCATGAAAAGGATTTGAAGGTTTAGAGTAAGTTGGTGTTGCCTTCATCGTCACCTGAGATCGGTGTTCTGTGAAAGAGGCTTTGTATCCTGGTTATGGATTCTTGGTTTGCGTTACAACATTAGTGTGACCAGTGGCATGGATGTGCATACTTTCTACCTTGTGTGGAAGGTCATGGAAACATATCTCACGGGAAGATTGTATAAGTGTGACATGTAGTCACTTAATTGACTAAATATTTAGACCAAGTTTAAAGGATGTGGTAGTATCACTTATTTGGGAATTTATGCCTGGAGGGCACTCGGTTCATTTGGTTGCAGAATGAGTAAGTTTGCTCCGGTTATGATGGTTGTTCTTGTACATTACGGGAGAAATGGGGGTAATTATGGACCCTCTAATGGCTATTAGCCTAGTTGGTGTGCTCAGAATAGGCATGAGGTCTGTGGATGAATCTGAATATGATCATGGGCTCTATGTGGGCCAGGTGTGTTCAATTCAAGATAGCGCTCCTTAGGGAGGAATGTTAGAACATCGGAAGTTGTTCTGTCGTCGACTATTGTATGTAATATTATGTTGTGTCGTGCGAGCTGTGGAACGGCTTAATAATTTCTTATGTGTTGAGGTTCCCCGTAGCGATGGTGCTATGTGAGCAAGATGACTCTTGAGATTCAGATCATATATCGCACCTCAGTTGTGCTTGAGTTTTGTAGCGTATGGCTCTATCTTTCTCCTCCAGGATGGTATTATGCACTTAGCGTGCTTGTGACCGATATTCGATATTTTGTGGAAATGAGAGATTTACCTCGACAAGTATCTCCTTATGTGGATTTTATGTGTGGATCGGGTGGCAGGCCGCCACGGTTATGTTATTTGGATCGGGTGGCACGCCGCCACGGGCATGTTATTTGGATTTGGTAGCACGCCGCAACAGTGTAATGTTTTAATACAGCTCCCTATATCTATTTTCTTGTATTTTGCTTCCTATTTTCTGAGGAAAGTTCATATTAGTTGTGTGAGATGAGTAGTTCCTTCCATAGTTTGCTTTTCTTATGTATCTCGTTCAAGTTGTGGCTTATTGGCACGTTGTGGCATCATATGAGACTTTTGGTCATGTCTGAGGTGACTTGTTGACTGACCGGTTCATACTAGGTGAGACGAGATTATTGGATCAGGGATCAGTTCGATAAGATTATTCGAAGTATATTAAAGAACAAATACCATTATTTGGTTCATAGAGAGGTGATGATTCTAGTTAAGAGGGGAGATTTAATGATTTATTGACTCGACAGTTGGTTATGGATTTTTACGCACATATTCTGACATAGTGGTATTGTAAGAGTTGGAACAAGACTTATATATGTCATGAGGGGCATTGTGAGCATCAAATTTCGGGAATGTCGGTTATTATTGTCATAGAATGTTATTTGGGTAATGTGAATGATGTGGTGCATGGTGAGAATCCAACAAAGGTATGCAGTCATGTTCTGATGCATTGTGTGGTGATTGATACAGTCTTCGTATATGGGAAGCAGGCCTGGCTGAGAGTTCGGAAGTTGGAATTAGGCTCTAAGGCTCATTTTCCTAAATAAAAAAGGATATCTTCAGAGTTTTTCGAGCAAATGTACTCGACTGGGTTGTGGTAGCACAGGCAGGTACACGAGGTGTTAAACTGTGATTTTGGGCAACTCCGGAGTAGTTTTTGGCATGTTCGAGGACGAACGTATGTTTAACTGGGAGAGAATGTAACGACCCGGCCGGTCGTTTTGAGATCTAGCACATCGATCGGTAGTTTGAGTACATGAGCAACTTCATTTCAGGTATTATGACTCGTAGGCGTGGTCGGAATTAAATTTCGGGAAGTTCGAAGTCTATTTGGAAAGAAAATTCTCATTTCGGAAGCCTTAAGTATGAAGAATTGACTAAGATTGGATTTTTGAGTAAACGACCTCAAAATCATGATGTGAAGGTTCCCGTAGGTTCGTATGATGATTTCGGACTTAGGCGTATGTCCGGATTGGGTTTTGGATTACCCGGGAGCATTTTGGTGTCTATTGTGGAAGTTGGCATTTTGGAAGAATTTCATAAATTTGGGTTGAGTTGTATCTCAATGTTATCGATGTCCGTTTGGGATTATGAGTCTGGGAATAGCTCTATATGGTGATTTTGGTATTGGGAGCATGTTCGGAAGTGGAATTGGAGGTATGTAGGTCATTTCGGGGTCATTTGGCGAAAGTTATAAAATAGAAGATTTTTAGAAAGTTTGACCGAGAGTTTAACTTTTTGATATCGGTGTCGGATTCTAATTCCGGAAGTTGGAATAGGTCAATAATGTCGAATGTGACTTGTGTGCAAAATTTGAGGTCAATCGGACGTGATTTGATAGGTTTCGGCATCGAATATAGAAATTTCAAGTTCTAAGGTTCATTAAGCTTAAATTGGGGTGCGATTCATGATTTTGACGTTGTTTGATGTGATTTGAGGCCTCGAGCGAGTTAGTATCATGTTTTTTGACATGTTGATATAATTGGTTAAGGTCCCGAGGGCTTCGGGTGGATTTCGGAAGGTTAACGGAATAGATTTCGGACAAAGAAAACTGCTGAAATATTCTGTTGCAGAAGTTGTTTGCCAGACAATTTCTGATGCATGGAGTCGATTTTGGAAGCTCATATCTTGCAATCTATAACGAATCTGAAACTTTGCCAAACATGAAAGTTGTAGCCCTTGCATTCTAGTTTATAGAAATATAACACATTTATCATTTGGATATTTGTACATAAAGTTATGATCGATTGAATGAAGGCTGGTAAAGCTGTTTTTGCAATTTCCCCAGAAATATCTGATGCGAAGAGCCTAATTTGGAAGCTTATATCTGGAAATCTATAAGGAATCTGAAAATTTGCAAAGCATGAAAGTTGTAACCCTTTGATTCTAGTTTCCAATAAGTTAAACCATTCATCATTTAGACATTTGTACAGAAAGTTATGATCGACTGAATAGGGGCTAATAATGTTGTTTCTAGTGGACTTTTAGTAACGAAAGTGGACTTATAGTGACGGATGGACAGAAACTTAAGGACCAAAATTTCTCATTTCCTTCATTTCATTTTGGATTTTTGGAGCACGGTTCACAGGCGATGTTTGGGTGATTCTCACAGGAAAATATTGGGGTAAATGTTCCTTATCCTATATTGATTATATTTCATGATTCCATACTCATTTACATCATGAATCCATGAATTTATTGAAGAAAAATATGATTTTTAGCAAATCTTCCAAAAACAAAAATTTAAGATTTGAAAGCCAATCTGATGTCAGAATTCGATAGTTTTTTCATGGTTGAACTCGTCTCGGAATAGGTTGTCGGATTTTGTGAGTTTCGTCGGATTCCGAGACGTGGGCCTGAGGGAAATTTTGTCAACTTTCTGAGCGGAGTTGGGAATTTATATAAATTGAATTGTTATAAATATTAGAGTATATTTTTATTGGTTTACCCGTTATTTGGATAGTTTTGGGGCGTTGTGCATCAATTTGAATCGTCAAAAGGGCTTGAAAGCCGGTTATGGAACTTCGATGCAAGGTAAGTCTCCTTTCTAACCTTGTAAGAGGGAATTGGCCCCATAGGTGAACTAATTAATTATGTGTTGTTATTTGTGGGGTATACGTACGCACGAGGTGATGAGAGTCCGTGCGTAGCTACTATTTTACTTATGTCCGGTTAGTCTAGGACCCAAAACATGATTTACTTGCCGAACTTGTGACTTTACTGATTAATTTAAGATGCTTAAATCATATCGAATTTGGAAAATGAATTTCTAAAAAGATTAAACACCCTCTTCTTGACCACTAAAAGAGAAATTGTCATATCTTTGGGTAATTGTTTTCCCGATGTAGTCGGGGTTGACTATTTGAATGTGTATGTTTATGTGTGACCACGTCGCAAATATACTCTGCGAGCAGGTTGACTGTTTCCACTACTCTCATGGGAGCGGGCCGTACGCCACGGCAGGTTAATAGGTGCATCTATGGTTCGCGTCGTTCGACCTTTCAGCAGTGCACATTTTATTATTGTTGGATCAGGTCGTACGACCCACGACATTTCCTGCGCATGATATTTGCTGGTATTTTCTGTGACTTCGCGCGGTTTAATTTCCTTAATATATAAGTTGTTAATTGAAATGACGGAAACTGAGATTTATAGTTTATGGAAGAGGTTGTCCTCTCCTTTTGTTATTTTTTATTTGATTATAACATTCATGTTTAGCACCACATTTAATTATATTAAATTGACCTCTAGTAAGTGTCGAAGTCGACCTAGGCGGGATGCTTACTGGGTATACGTTGTCTTCGTACTCATACTACACTTGCTGTGCATTTTTGTTGCACATGTACATGCATATCTAGTGGCCCCGCTCGACGCAGTGGCATGGCTGATAGGGGGACTTAGGTGAGCTTCTTATCTCGATATGACCCGCAGCCAGCAGAGTCTCCTTTCATAGTATTGTGTTGTACTCTTTTTTTGCTGTCTCATTTGTATTCCAGACGATTATTGTAATTTATGTGTTTCCTTAGAAATTGCTCATGCACTTGTGACACCAGGTTCTGGGATGACTTTGGGATTTAATTATTATTTGAATTTAGTAAGATGTTGTTATTTGCTCAGTAAAGTTCATTAATTATTATTTAATGTAGTGAAAATAAATGGTTTCAAAATATTAAAAAATATAGATTCAATCAAATTTTAGTGTTAGCTTACCTGACTGTGGTGTCCGGCGCCATCGCAACCTTTAACAGTTTTTTGGGTCATGACACAAGTCCTGTGTGCCTTTAAGATATTGTAGAATTCTTTTGGCTGCCTTCATATGAGACTCTTTAGGTTTTGACTGAAATCTTGGACACAACCCCACGCTGAATACAATATCAGGTCTGCTCGCAGTGAGGTAGAGTAGAGATCCAATGATCCCCCTATACATTGTTTGGTTCACAGGTGATCCAGAATCATCCATGTCAAGCTTGGTTGAAACTGCAATAGGAGTGTCGATCACCTTTGATTCCTCCATGTCAAACCTTCTCACCAGTTCTTTGATGTATTTCTGCTGAATGATGCATGTTCCCTTTGTGGACTGCTTCACTTGAAGACCCAGAAAGAAGTTCAGTTCCCCCATCGTACTCATTTCGAACTCACTTCCCATGAGTTTGGCAATTTCTTTGCACAGCGAATCTGTTGTAGCCCCAAATATGATGTCATCCACATAAACCTGAACAATGAGAAGGTTCCTCCCCTGTTTCTTCAGAAACAATGTGTTTTCAATCTTCCCTCGAGTAAACCCATTGTCCAAAAGAAACTTCGATAGTCTCTCATACCAAGCTTTAGGGGCTTGCGTCAATCCGTATAGAGCCTTATCTAATTTGAATACATGTTCAGGATGCACATGACTTTCAAAACCCGGAGGTTGCTTGACATTAACTTCTTCCATAACAAAACCATTCAAAAAGGCACTTTTCACATCCATCTGGAACAAGGAATTCTGTTGAATCAAGTCACTGAATGGTTTTTAAGAATGACAAATATTCTCACAGTTGAACCAGGTTCATCATGGAATACATAGACATGCAGAACAAATGGCACGAGAAGAGTTCACATGCAGGAGATAAACACCATCTCTGAATTAAGGGGTTATCTCCTAAGCGAAAATATTGAAAATTTATAGGGAGATGGACTTCTTATTCGGATAGGACATAATCAAGATAGAGGAGGATCAAGAAAGTTGAGGTCAACTCAAACTCCTCCACCATGGAAGAGTTGCATTAGAATTCTACTTCAACGTATCAACTACTGATCATATATATTGTCAAAGCGTTCCTGCTGAAAGGTGCGCACAAACACATAAGTGAAACATGAATTGAGAGCAAAATTACCAACACAATTTTGCAAGCAGTTCAGAATCCCTGTGCGACTCAAAACTACTTGAACCAGCTAGAAGAACCAGTTCCATCTGTTATCTTTTAGTCTAGTTGTTTGTAGTAGGTGATTACAAATTGTATCTTTTCAGATTTTTATAGAAGCAATTGTAATAGGTACATAGTATTCAAGTTAGAGTTAACTTGAAGTTTGTTGCAATTACCTAGAGGCTAGTTTGCCACAAGGGGATTAAAGTTATACCTTAGGTTTACAAAATATTTTATTTTGTAAATGTTGTTTGGCTCCTTGACATAGTGAAGAGTTTGCGAAAATCCTACTGGATAGTAGGTCGTGTTTTTTTCACCTTTTGAGCCAGGTGTTTTCCACGTAAAATTGTTGTGTTCTTTTATTTCTGCAATTATATTCCGCAAACTGTAGAAGTTGGAACACCTACAAGAACGTGGTTCTTCTATAAAGACAGCATTCAAAAATTGGACACCACACAAATCACCCCCCCCCCCC
>ML280649.1:58740-108629 GCA_005239495.1 Nicotiana undulata
TCTAAAAACACAACTTAAAAAAATTGCTCCCCAAAAAAACCCCCCCCCCCCCCTCTTATGTGGTATTGACGTATAAAACATCAATTGGTTTCAGAGTAGGTTATCCTTGAAGAGGTTAACACCTTAGGAAAAGATAAAAATGAGTGAACCACCTGGGAACTGGGAAGGACAATCAACTGCTAGGCCTCCACTCTTAAATGGGCAGTACTACTCCTGGTGGAGGAACAGGAGGAAGGATCACTTAATTGGGGAAGACTATGAACTATGGGACATAGTCACTAATTGTCACGACCCAAACTGGAGGATCATGACTGGTACTCGGGCCATACATGCCGAGCACCAACGTACATTCTATCTAATCCTCTTATTATCTTTAAGGGCCGACGAGATCAATATAAGTGGTAGATATGGATTATGAATGCCAAACAATGAAAGATAATAGAATGAACATGCATAACATGGGATAACAAACTTCCAAGAAACTATATATAAGTTAGGAGCTACCACGCTTCCATGAAAGACTATACAACAAAATCATCTGACAAGGCATACCAAACTATACATAAGGCGACACCTGTCTATGAGCCTCTAAAGGAGCATAAGTAATGCAACATAGTCGGAACAGGGCTCCGACATACCCATAATATCTATAACAAAAATGCATACCAAGATCGCGGCAAGTCCGGAGAAGGGAGCTCTCCTATAACCGCTGAACTGGAAAGCCTACTGTGGTGGGGGAACTGCGTCTACCTGTCTATCGGGACCTGCAGCACGACATGCAGCATACACAAATAAAAAGGACGTCATTACAAATAATGTACTGAGTATGTAAGGCTGGTCAATATAAATATGAACAATAATGTAAAGAGGGGTAGAAAAGATACAACCTGTAACATCTGAGTGCTTCTAAGGGACAGTAACATGAAATGCATGATACATATATATACATAATCTTTTAAAACATCCGCCTCTGTGGGCATCATCATCATCATAGAACATTCGCCTCTGTGGGCATCATCATTATCATATCATACCCGGCCTCAAAGAGGACTCGGTAAACCCAACTGATCAGTGGTTGCACAATAGGTGCCATACCCGGCCGACTATAGCGCGGCTCGGTAGAGTAAAATAGCTACATATATATATAATGCATGTAGGACTCATTGGAATCATATTCTGAACCTTTCGGAGTGACGTAAGGTCGATATTCTCCGTACACGTTATTAGGATTAACTCTTCATCAAGAATCTTATAAGAATCAGGAAGTACCAACAACATTGATAACATAAGAATAAGAGAAGCAACCTCAACATCAATTGTTCCATAAGAAGGGAAACAATGTAAGTACTGCTAGCTTCTAAGAGTAGAGTATCTTTGGAAGCTCGTTCATTGCATTATGTACAATCGGAGTCGTGCAAAAGAAGGAAAGGGATAGCCTCACATACCTTGTATATACTGCCCCAATCTCAAGCTATGCAATTGTCACGACTCCTTAGTCTACAATAAGAGAAACGACACTATCGTTATCATTTAAGCGTCATAACTATTGTGTATCGACCACAACCTATTTTACGATGAAACGGACAGAACCTCCCCTATATATATGACTTCACACAAGTCCAAACAATCACCAAACAGCCCAAACAAAACCAATAATAATCAAATTGAGCCTCCCAAAACAGTCCATACACAACCTAATAACTTCATACATAAGACGACCACCGTAGTCGTGTCAAACGACCCGGAAATATTACGAAGAATGACCAGCCCAAAACCCTAAATCTATATGGTGTTTCTACACACCCTTCCTCCTCCAAAACTCCACAATAAAGTAGTAAAACACGCAGCCCAAGATCAACACAAAACAGTCCGCAAAACAGTCCGCTACAAGTGAATAAATCGAACTCACGGCTTCCGATCACCGTCCCATGAGTTCTTACAAGTATAAAACGAATTACCATGAATTTACAGCATAACAATGGATTTAATAGAGAATTAAACTCACCTTACTTGTTGGATAACTCTGCCCTTATCTTGGTTCTTCAAACTCTAGGGTTTACCCCCAATTTGAACTTGAAAGAGAGGGAAAATCAATTAGGGTTTGTGGATAATTTTTGGGAGGAAGTTTGCAGGGTTTTAGGTATGGTTATTTATGAAATATAATGGGTGATATATATCAGGAGATAAGCCTTTTAATGGGCTCTTTGGCTGACCCGAAATTGCCTCTTTATGGGCTATCATTTAACCAAGTAGGTGACCCACCTACTTGTCACCTAGCAGCTTGTGTAGTCTCGCGAAAAAGTCTATATCTCTCTACTCTGATGTCGTATTGATAAACGGTTTAATGCGTTGGAAACTAGACTCATATATATTTAATTTGGTGGGTAGTCTGTAATTCCTAGTAGATTGGAAGAAAAGCTTAATAACATTTGACCTAAAGTTTAAGTAAAACTATGAACCAAAGTTGCGACAACTCTTGTCGACTTTTGTTTCATAACTTGTTTGACTTCAAGACTATGATACGGATATTATATGATTCAAATACCTTAAAACACTACCTCTTGAGAGTACCAAGCACCCCTAGGTTTACCCAAAAATACGAGTTACAACATCCTTGATTCGTTTAACTTCTAATACGTGTTAATCACTCTTATACACTCTTGTATCATTTAAGATCAATAGGATTAACTTCTTATCATCTCAGAGATAATCTCTTCTCATGTTTATGTCGATTAACTTATGGCATGAGCCAACATACGTGAATATGGGTTGTTACACTAATGGTCCTTTGGCTACTAAGAAAAAGACCACTGAAGGAGTAGACGTGCCAAAGACAAGAGTTTATTGTAATGCTGAAGACTTAAGAAAATGGGAGAAAAATGCTAAGGCCAAAAAGTGGCTAGTGTGTGGACTTGGTCCAGACGAGTATAGTAGGATTCAAAGCTACACAACTGCCAAGGAAATTTGGGATACCTTGCAAGTAGCTCATGAAGGAACACCTCAAGTGAAAAGGTTCACAACACTGACAAATGAACTCAAGTCTCTTGGAAAGGTCATTCTTGAAGAGGACAGGGTTGAGAAGATCCTGACTAGGGTCTTGCCAATTTCTTGGGAAATCAAGATCACAGCTATCCAGGAATCCAAAAACATGGCAGCCCTTAGGTTGGACGAGCTAATTGGAAATCTCACTACTTACGAACTCAGAAGGCAGGTAATGAAAATGGATGCTCCAAAGAAGGAAAGAAGTCTAGCACTAAGAATCACGGAGGTAGAAGATCTGGAGGAAGATGAGATGGCCATGATCACTAAATAATTCAGACACTACCTCATAAGAAAAAAGGGCATCTCAAGAGGTGGAAACTACAACAAAGAAAGAGCTCCAGAAAAGCCACAAATGAGGGACGCTACAAATATGGAAAAACTGACCACCACATCAAGGATTGTCCTCAGTGGGAAGTAGAATGGAAATGGGAAAGATCTGAACGAAGGAACAAGAAAAAGGACTTGGTCCATCTCAAGAATACCACAACTTAAGCAATGGTTTCCGCTTGGGGAGAAAGCTCAAATGAAGAATCCGAAGATGGTGAGGAAGAAGAACAAGCACTTATGGAAATTGGTGAATCAGATGAGGAATCATGCAAAGAACCAGAGGTAAGTATATCACATCTCAAAAACAAGATTAAATTCCTATCCAAAGAAAAACTCTCTGAGTTGCTACTTGATTTCATGGATGATTCTGAAGAAATAAATAAAGAGAAAGAACAACTGTCTAAGGAGTGCGTAATGTTGAAAGAAAAGTGCAAGAACCTGGAAATCAGAGTAAGTGAATCTGAAAAGACAACACTGCCTTGAAGAACCAGGTTCATCCACTTGAAACTAAGATCCTAGAGCTAAAATCTGAAAACTTAAAACTGAAACTAGGAAGAAGCAAGAAGACAGTTGATCACTCTCAACTCATGCTAGAAGAAAATGTGGGTAAACTAAAGGATAAGGTGTACAATAAAGATGAACATATAAGGGTACTAAAATAAGAACTTGGTAAGGTCAAACATGAATTAGATCGAACTTGCAAATGGAATAAATCCTATGATGCCTTGACATGGCTTCAAAAAAATCATATTAACAACAGAACAGGACTTGGCTGTGGGAGTCAACTGCCCAAATGGGATCCCAAAAGAAGGTACAAAATTGAATGCACCCACTGTGGTAAGACTGGTCACTACAAAATTGAATGCACTGCAAAAGAGCAGGCCAGTCAAAGGAATGAATGTTTTGTTCGAAACAAAAGTTAGTTACCAAATTGGGCCAGAAAAAGCTTAATTCATCCTTTCACTCATAGAAAATGACCCAAACTAGTATGGGTCCCTAAGACTAACCCTTGATTTCCTTTTGTAGGTGCAAGTGAGAGGAAGCAACCAAATATGGTACTTGGATAGCAGCTGCTCAAAACATATGACAGGGAACAAGGAACAGTTCCTTTCACTTGAAAACCTCAAAGGAGGAAATGTATCCTTTGGAAATGGAAAGAAAGGTGAAATTATTGGGGTTGGTAAGGTAGGTAAGGATGAAACACGATCCATTGAGAATGTGTACTTGATAGATGACTTGAAATATAGCCTGATCAGTGTGTCACAACTATGTGACAGAGGTAACCTGGTTGCATTCACTTCAACAAAATGTTTTGTGATTAATATTCTTACTGACAAGATTGTCTTGCAGGGAAAAACAGTGAATAACATCTATGTCATAGACCTTTCCACACTATCAGAAAATGAACTCACTTGTTTAAGTGTGTTGGACATCGATCCCCTCCTTTGGCACAAAAGACTTGGTCATGCAAGTTTAAATTAGCTTAACAAATTAATCTCCAAGGACTTATTGGTAGGGCTTCCTAACATTAAGTTCAAGGAAGACAAAATATGTGAGGCATGTGCAAGGAGGAAGTAGGTAATATCCTCATTCAAAAGCAAGAAAATTGTCAGTACCATCAGGACGTTGGAACTGGTTCATATGGATCTATGTGGTCCTATGAGAACTTTGAGCAGAGGTGGTAAGCAATATGTAATGGCACTAGTTGATGATTACTCCAGGTTCACCTGGACCTTGTTTATGACATATAAAGATGAAGAATTTGATATGTTTACTTCTTTTGTTAGAAAAACTCAAAAACAACTAGGAAATCAACTTGCATCAATAAGATCTGGTCATGGTACTGAATTTGGAAATGCAAAGTGTACTGAATTTTGTGATGAACATGGCATAAATCACAACTTCTCTTCCCCCAGAACTCCACAACAAAATGGAGTTGTTGAAAGAAAGAACAGAACCCTTGAAGATATGGCTAGAACCATGCGTCTTTCTAGTAAACTACCCCATAGCTTCTGCGCAGAAGCAATAAACACTGCATGCTACATAATAAATAGATGTATGACCAGACCATTGGTAGAGAAAACTCTTTATGAATTACTTAAAGGGAGAAAGCCCAACATATCCCACCTTAGGGCTTTTGGATGCAAGTGCTTTGTGCACAACAATGGAAAAGACTCCCCAGGTAAATTTGATCGTAAAAGTGATGAGGGAGTATTCTTGGAATATTCATCACATAGTAAAGCTTATAAAGTATATAATAAAAGAACTATGTGTGTAGAAGAGAGTGTGCATGTTGTTTTTGGTGAAACTAACATTCTCTCTAAGAGACAGGAACCAGAAGATGAGGAGATTGGACTGGTCAGAAGCAGTGATCAAACTGGAGAAAATATGGAAGAACGAACAGGTGATGGACCAGGTTCAACTACCCCAAGCAACATGATAGGGGGAACTTGACAGCAAACCTCATCGGAACTTGGCCCTGATCCTGTTCCACAACAACAAGACACCATGGGATCATCAAGCTGTGAACAATTGGTGCTCAAACCACACAGATATCAAAGTTCTCACCTCACTGAGAACATCATAACAAACTTGACATCTAGAATCAAAACCAGATCCTCTTTAAAAAATCTGTGTGCGTTTGATGCCTTTCTATCTTTGATCGAACCAAAGAATGTTGCTGAAGCTTTACAGGATCGTGACTGGGTAAATGTCATGAAAGAAGAACTAAATAAATTTGAAAGAAGTCAAGTTTGGCATCTGGTACCCAGACCACTAGATAGAGTAGTGATTGGCACAAAGTGGGTCTTTAGGAACAAACTCGATGAAGATTGAACAATTACAAGAAACAAAGCTAGACTGGTTTTCCAAGGATATAGTCAAGAAGAGGGAATTGACTATGATGAGACCATTTCTCCTATGGCAAGACTGGAGGCAATCAGGCTTCTTATAGCTGCTGACTACATGGAATTCACTCTCCACCAGGTGGATGTAAAAAGTGCTTTCCTCAATGGCTACCTACAATGGGAAGTATTTGTCAAACAGCCTCCGGGATTTTAAAGTAAGGAGATACCTGACCATGTGTATAAATTTGACAAGGCTTTGTATGGACTCAAGCAAGCACCAAGAGCATGGTATGAGCGGCTATCTAAATTCCTGCTAGAACATGATTACAAACGAGGTAAAATTGATAGCACCTTGTTCTTAAAAGAAAAAGGTAAGGATCTCTTGGTAGTACAAATATATGTAGATGACATAATATTTAGGGCAACTTCTGAAAAATTGAGCAACGAATTTGCTAAACTTATGGGGAGTGAGTTTGAGACGAGTATGATGGATGAGCTAAATTTCTTTTTAGGCTTGCAAATTAAACAAAACTAAAATGGAACAATGATCCACCAACAAAAATATGTTAAAGAACTGCTCAAAAGATTTAAAATGGAAGACTCAAAAGAAATAGACACCCCCATTGCAACAGCCACAAAATTAGATGTGGATGAACCTGGTTCATCCGTTGATCAAAAGTTGTACAGAGGGATGATTGGGTCTTTATTGTATCTCACTGCCAGCAGACCTGACAGTGTGTTCAGTGTAAGGATTTGTGCGAGATTCCAGGCAAATCCAAAGGAGTCCCATCTAACTACAGTGAAGAGAATTCTGATATATTTGAAAGGAACCACTAACCTATGCCTTTGATATCCCAAAGGTAGTAATTTTGAGCTTGTAGGATATGCTGATGTAGATTATGCAAGATTTCTGGTTGACAGGAAGAGTACTTAATGCATGGAACATTTTTTGGGCTCTTGCCTTATGACTTGGGCCACCCAGAAACAGAACTCAGTAGCCCTGTCTACTGCTGAGGCTGAGTACGTGGCTGCAACCTCATGTTGTGCTCAGTTGCTGTGGATTAAGAAATAACTCACGGACTTTGGTATAGAGGTTGGATGCATTCCTATTTTCTGTGACAACACTAGCGCTATTAGTGTGACGAAGAACCCGGTTCATCATAAGAGAACCAAGCACATAGATGTCAGACACCATTTCCTAAGAGATAACTATGAGAATGGAATGATCTCAATCGAATTATGTGCTACTGACAAACAAATTGTTGATATCTTTACTAAAGGACTAAGTAGGGAGCATTTTGAGAGAAATATGTTAGAATTGTGGATGATTAAGATCACCTATTTGAACCAGTTCAAAACAAAAAGAAAAAAAATTAAAATGAAAAAAATATTAAATTATTTTTTGGCTAGAATCACTGAAATATGTAACTAACCAGATTAATCATTGCTCAGTTTCATGTCTTAAATTCCATACTCTCTTGCCATGTGTTAATATGATTCTTTGGTTGCTAATGATGTTTTTTTATTTTTGTTAGTTGAGGCCAAAACAAGAGACTCTAACACGATGAACCTGGTTCATCGTGGCTGGTTTATCTGATTGACAAGGTATGTGCTCATCACTATACACTTATTAAAATAATAATAGTCACCATAAGCAGGACTCTATCTATATTTGGCCTATTTCAAATTGTCAGTCGTTATCTCAAAATGAACCCGTTCCAAACAGTCTAATCGAAGCTTAATTAGCCTAGTTTGTAGGGAGTCATAACCGTCAAATCCACTGACACTCCTTCATCGATTAGACTTCCACTTGGCCAAGAATTAAGCCTGTTGCACATTTATTAACCACATATTTAAAAGGCCATCATCACCTCTCTAATCCCTCACTCTCTCTTCTTCAAAACATAACCGTCGAACCAAGTTCACCATTCCTTTCAACCAAAGAGATCACAATCCTTACTCTCCAAAAACTTCATAATCATGTCTTCCACACCACCCCCTGCTACCTCATCAACCACTCTTGAACACAGTGTCACACTTGAAGATACTGGTTCTAATTCTCCATAACAATAATACTCCTCCACCCAATTTTCATCAAATTCTTCTACTCCTCAAAACACTCCAGTTCCAAAACCCATTCCTGAACCCACCCCTTCACCCCAAACAGCTCCAGCCGTTAAACCTAGCCCTACTCCAGTATCTAGAAAATGACGAGTAAAAATGCTATCCAGGAAAACAGTTGATTCTGGCTCTCTTGCTAGGAAATTGAATGAAAAGCTTCAGGAAAGCCAGGCCCAAGACTCTGAAAATTCAAGCGAGTCTTACAAATCTGCAAATGAGGAAGTAGCAACTGGTTCATCAGACACTAAAAGGTTAACCTCTAAAATAAGGTCTAATCCTGAAATTGTTGAAAATAGGTTCATATTAATTGGGTCTATAGTAGATGTGGTTATAACTGATAGAAGAAGAAAAGGTGGTAAAAATAAAGAAATTGAGAGAAAGGGAGAAGAAAGTTCTGAAAGGGGAATAGGGAAGGAAAGTGCCACACTGGAAATTTGTGGCCCCGCTCTAGTGATTTCTGAGTAGGGTGTCAAGGATTTAGGGAGAAGAAACTCTGGAGAAGCAGCAGCAGGACTAGAAAATCTAAAGCATGCAGCTGATGAACCTGGTTCATCTATTGAAGAAACCTTGGCTGACTTGATGAGAAAATTAGGGGAAAGCTACAAACCCAAGAAGAAGAGAACCCCCAAAGCCAAGAAAGTTGATACTCCTGTACCAACCAAGAGAAGAAAGGCCTCTTCATCTGTTGATGCTCCTGCTCCTAAAAGTCACACTACTAGATGTACAGTCAGGCTAAGCGAAGAAGAGATGGAGAAAGCCTTGAGGGAGAGCAAGAAAACGAAAGCTGCTAAGGGGAAGGCAAAGGTTTGCGAGCCTGTTGAGGCAATTGAGGTTGATGATGATGAGATGGACCTGGTCCATCATGATGAACAACCAGCTCAGGTTGAGGTTAAGACACCCAAGCCCAAGAAGGCCAAGACTTCTTCAAAGAAGTCAACTTCTGTGTCTGCCAAACCTTCAACCATTGCCAAGCAAACCAGGTCTAAGTCAAAGAAGTCTAAAATAAATGATGATGTTGAGTGGTGTGGAGAAGATGCAGATGAATCTGGTGGGGAAACTGATAAGCTAACAAACTTTGGAAAACGTACTATTTTGAAAGGAAAGCTGTTTAGGGATCTTGAAGAATGTGGAATGATTTTTCTTGTGGACACCTTGGATGTGAAAGGTTGGAAGGACCTGGTGCTTCATCTTGATGGCAGGCTGGCAAGAAATGAGCTTGTGGAATTCATGGAAAATGAAGAAGTCAAGGATGGAAGGGTTTCCACTAGGGTAAAATGGGTTGATATTTCATTTGATGCAAAAGAACTGGGTGAGATACTTGGTATTCCATCTGAGGGATATGATGTGTTGGCCCATGTCACTGAATGGGTTTTGAAGATTGACAAGTTGAACCAGGTCCATCGGAGCACACACATCTGAACGGAACAGTTGGTACAAGAATTGTTCATGCATAGGAGATATCAGTGATTGCTGAGTATCAAAGAGCTAAAAGGATGTCTACTAATACGAAAAGGTTGCAAACTGATAAAGAAGCATGATGTTGATTTTAGCAAGGACAGAAATAGAGAAGGAAGTTGAGTCATAGTCGAACTCGTATACCCAGGTAGAGTTGGATCAGAACTGAACCATGTACTCAACAACTGACTCTATAAATACTCAATGTATTACTGCTGAAAGAGGTGACGCACAAAGACAAAAGTTAATCATGTTCTGAAAAGCAAAAGTTCCCAGGATATTTTTCAAGCAAAAGTGTTGTGCAAATGCTACAGTTCAACTAGAAAAAACAGTTTCATTGTTGATGTATTGAGTCTAGTTGATTGTAGTAGGCGATTTAATATTGTATCTTTTCAGCTTTCATAGAAGCAATTGTAATAGGTACACATTGTTCAAGTTAGATTTAGCTTGAAATCTGTAGAAATTAGCTAGAGGCTAGTTGATACAAAGAGGATTAGAGTTAGTCCTAAGATTACAAAAGAGTTTATTTGGTAAGACCGTTTAGCTCATAGTTTTTAGTGAAGTGTTTGAGAAAATCCTACTGAGGAGTAGGTCGTGGTTTTTTCACCTTTTGAGCCAGGTGTTTTCCACGTAAAAATCTCTGTGTCTTTACTTTACTGCTTTATTATTCCGCAACAGTAGAAAGTAGTACACCAAGAAGAACCAGGTTCTTCTTATTAGACAACACTCGAAAATTGGGTACTGCACAATTAACTTATATTATTGTGTAGTATTGAAGTCTAAAACATCAATTGGTATTACAGCAGATTATCCTTGAAAAGGCTAACACCTTGGGAAAGATCAGGATGAGTGCACCACCTGGGAACTGGGAAGGTCAATCAACCGCAAGGCCACCACTCTTCAATGGCCAGTACTATTCTTGGTGGAAANAGTCTGACTGCACGACTAAAGATTTGAAGAAATGGGAGAAGAATGACAAGGCCAAGAAGTGGCTAGTATGTGGACTAGGTCCGTATGAATACAGTAGAATCCAAAGTTGCACAACAACCAAGTAAATCTGGGACACTCTACAAGTAGCTCATGAAGGAACACCTCAAGTTAAAAGGTATAGAGGTACACTACTATACTCTCAGTCTGAAAACTTCACTATGAAAGAAGGAGAGACTATTCAAGAGATGTACACAAGGTTTACAACCTTGACCAATGAACTCAAGTCTCTTGGAAGAATCATACTTGAAGAAGACAAGGTAGAGAAGATCTTGACAAGGGTTTTGCCTATCTCCTAGGAAAGCAAGATCACTGCTACCCAGGAATCCAAAAATATGGCAACCCTTAGACTGGATGAGTTAATTGGAAATCTCATTGCTTATGAACTCAGAAGGCAAACCATGAAGATGGATTCCCCAAAGAAGGAGAGAAGTCTAGCATTGAGGATCATTGAAGGAGCAGATCTAGAGGAGGATGAGATGGCCATGATCATTAAAGAATTTAGAAACTTTCTCATGAGGAAGAAAGGCATCTCTAAGGAGGAAACTTCAACAAGGCAAAGGCACCAAAAAGGCCAGCTAATGAGGGATGCTACAAGTGTTGAAAAACTGACCATGTCATCAAAAATTTCCCTCAATGGGAAGTAGAATGGAGGAAAGAGAAATATGAAAGAAAGAACCAGGTCCATCCACTCGAAACTGAAATCCTAGAACTAAAATCTGAAAACTTAAAGTTAAGACTAGGATCTAGTAAAAAGGTGGTTGATCACTCTCATGCAATGTTAGAAGAAGACTTAGGAAAACAAAAGGATAAAATGTATTCCAAGAATGAATAGATAAAATCTCTTAAAGAAGAACTTGGCAACGTCAAACATGAATTTGATAGAACACGCAAATGGAATAAGTCTTATGATGCATTAACTTGGATTCAAGAGAATCAAAGTAGCAACTGGAGAGGGCTTGGTTTTGGGATTCAATTGCTTAAGTGGGATCCCAAAAGCAAGTATCTCACTCTCCCTGAAAATAAAATGTGCACCCATTGTGGGAAGACTTGCCACTACAAATATGAGTGTCTTGAAAAGAGCAGGCCAGTCAGAAAAATGAGAGATTCATTAAAAAGAAGAACTAGCTACCAAACTGGGCCAGAAAAAAATCTTATTCATCCATTCTCTCATAGAAAAGGACCCAAACTAGTTTGGGTTCTTAAAACTAACCCCTGATTTGCTTTTGTAGGTACAAGTGAAGGGAAGCAGCCTAATTCGGTTTTTGGACAGTGGCTGCTCTAAGCATATGACAGGGAACAAGGAAGTGTTCCTTTCACTTGAAAACCTCAAAGGAGGAAATGTCTCCTTTGGAAACGGAAAGAAAGGTGAAATTATAGGGGTCGGCAAGGTAGGTAAAGATGACACACGTTCAATTGAACATGTGTATCTGATAGATGGCTTGAAATATAGCCTAATCAGTGTGTCACAACTGTGTGACAGAGGGAAGGACAATGAATAATATCTATGTCATTAACTTGTCCACACTGTCTGACAATGAACTCACTTTCCTTAGTGTGTTGGACAGTGATCCCCTCTTGTGGCACAAAAGACTTGGTCATGCAAGTCTGACTCATCTTAACAAGCTAGTCTCTAAGAACATAGTGGTAGGACTCCCTAACATTAAGTTCAAGGAAGAAAAAGTTTGTGAGGCATGTGTCAGGGGGAAGTAGGTAAGATCTTCTTTCAAAAGTAAGAAAATGGTCAGTACCACCAGGGAGTTGGAACTGGTTTATTTGGGTCTATGTGGTCTCATGAGAACTCTGAGAAGAGGTGGTAAGAAATATGTGATGGTGTTAGTTGATGATTACTCAAGGTTCACGTGGAGCTTATTTCTGGCATCTAAGGATGAAGCATTTGATATGTTTATCACATTTGTTAAGAAAACTCAAAATCAGTTAGGACATCAACTAGCATCAATAAGATCTGACCATGGGACTGAATTTGAAAATGCTAAATTTGCTGAGTTCCGTGATGAACATGGTATCAATAACAACTTTTCTGACCCTATAACCCCACAGAAAAATGGGGTTTGAAAGAAAGAATAGAACTCTTGAAGACATGGCAAGAACCATGCTTCTTTCCAGCAAACTACCACACAACATCTGGGCAGAAGCAATAAATATTGCGTGCTATATAATCAATAGATGCATGACCAGGCCACTGGTAGAGAAGAGTCCCTATGAATTACTCAAAGGAAGAAAGCCCAACATATCCCATCTTAGGGCTTTCGGATGTAAATGTTATGTGCACAATAATGGCAAAGATTCCTTAGGTAAATTTGATCCCAAAAGTGATGAGGGAGTATTCTTGGGATATTCATCACATAGTAAAGCCAATAAAATGTACAATAAAAGAACTATGTGTGTAGATGAGAGTGTGCATGTTATATTTGATGAAACTAACACTCTTTCTGAGATACAGGAACCAGAAGATGAGGAGCTTGGACTGGTGAGAAGCAGCGAACACATTGAAGCAGCCATGGAAGATGGAACAGGTGATGGACCAGGTCCAACTACCCCAAGCAACATGACAGAGGGAACTCAACATGTGATTCCTGGCCCTGATCCTGTTCCACAACAACAAAACAACATGGAACTATCAAGAAGTGAACTATTAGCTCTCAAACCACACAGATATCAGAGTTCTCACCCTCTTGAGAACATCATAGCATATCTGTCATCCGGAATAAAAACAAGAGGTTCCTTGAAAAATCTGTGTGCGTTTGATGCCTTCCTATCCTTAATCGAACCAAAGAACATTGGTGAAGCCCTACAAGATGTTGATTGGGTAACTGCCATGCAAGAAGAGTTGAATCAATTTGAGAGGAGTCAAGTATGGCACTTGGTACCCAGGCCACTAGACAGATCAGTAATTGGCACCAAGTGGGTCTTCAGGAACAAGCTTGATAGGGATGGGACTGTTACAAGAAATAAGGCAAGACTGGTTTTTCAGGGATACAGCCAAGAAGAGGGAATTGACTATGATGAGACCTTTGCTCCTGTGGCAAGATTGGAGGCAATCAGACTTCTTATAGAATTTGCTGCATATATGGAATTCACTCTCCATTAGATGGATGTTAAGAGTGCCTTCCTCAATGGATATTTGAAGGAAGATGTATTTGTCAAACAACCTCCAGGTTTTGAAAGCAAAGAGTCACCTGATCATGTATATAAACTTGACAAGGCTCTTTATGGTCTTAAACAAGCACCTAGAACATGGTATTAGTGATTGTCAAAATTTCTGCTGGAACATGGGTACAAACGAGGCAAAATTGACAGTACTTTGTTCCTAAAGGAAAAGGGGAAGGATCTTCCTATTGTGCAAATATATGTTGATCATATCATATTCGGGGCAACTACTGAAAAGCTTAGCAAGGAATTTGCTACACTAATGGGGAGTGAATTTGAAATGAGTATGATGGGTGAGCTAAACTTCTTCTTAGGCTTACAAATCAAGCAAAACCCACATGGAACAATGATTCATCAACAAAAGTATGTGAAAGAACTCCTCAAGAAGTTCAAGATGGAAGATTCAAAGGAAATAGACACCCCCAAAGCCACAACTACTAAATTGGATGTGGATGAACCTGGTTCATCCGTTGATCAGAAGGTATACAGAGGAATGATTGGGTCTCTACTATATCTCACTGCCAGCAGACCAGATATTGTATTCAGTGTGGGACTATGTGCTAGGTTTAAGGCAAATCCAAAGGAGTTCCACCTCACTGCAGTGAAGAGAATTTTAAGATACTTGAAAGGCACCACTGATTTATGTCTTTGGTATCCTAAAGGTAGTAATCTCGACCTTGTAGGATATGTTGATGCTGGTTATGCAGGTTTCCTGGTTAACACGAAAAGTACTTCAGGCAAGGCCCACTTCTTGGGCTCTTGCCTTGTGTCTTGGGCCACCAAGAAACAAAATTCAGTAGCTTTGTCTACTGCTGATGCTAAATATGTGGTTGCAGCCTCTTGTTGTGCCTAGTTGCTTTGGATCAAGCAACAACTCCTGGACTTTGTTATAGATGTGGGATGCATTCCTATTTACTGTGATAAAACTAGTGCAATTAGTATGACGAAGAACCCGGTTCATCACAAGAGAACTAAGCACATAGATGTTAGGCACCATTTTCTGAGGGACAACTATGAAAAGGGAATGATCTCAATTGAATTCTGTGCTACGGATCATCAAATTGCTGATATATTTACCAAAGCACTGAGTAGGGAGCATTATGAGAGAAACATGCTTGAATTAGGAATGATTAAGAACACCTAATTGAAAAACAAAAACTGAAAAAAATGAGAATTTTTTGGAAAAAAAAAATAAAATAAGATTTTTGCTAGAAAATTCAAATTGGGTACTTAATAAAATTAATCATTGCTCAGTATTATGTCTTTATTTCCATACTCTTTTGCCATTTATTAAGATGATTCCCTAGTTGCTAATGATGTTTCTCTATTTTTGTAAGTTGAGGCAAATAAAGGATTTTACCTTGATGAACCTGGTTCATCCATGATGGTTCGCATAACTGACAAGGTATGTTCTCATCTCCATACATGTATTAATTCAAGTATAGTCATACATGAGCAGGACTCTATCTATTTATGGTTCAAATTCAATTCTAGTACTTACCCAAATATTGAACCAGTTTCAAGAAGTCCCATCTCACTTGATTAGCCTAGTTTTAGGGGGAAAGTAATTGTCCAATCAATGTATAATCAATGACAATTCTGTATCGATTAGAATTCCACTTGAATTAATACTCTTCCGTTGTAATATCCCCATCCATAAGTAATAAAAAGGCCATCATTACCCATTGTGCATAAAGAAACAGTTGAACCTTGTTCAACTCACTCAACTCACAATCTCTACTTCCTTTTGTCTCTTTTCTCTCTAAACAATTCAAAATCATGTCGTCGCCCCCACCAGCTTCTTTTGATTCATCTCCAAACAGAGATTATGATGGAGGCAACTATGAATCAGACTCAAATTCACCCACAGTGTATAGTTCTGAGTCTCCAGAAAAGTCGACAACCCCTGAACACCCTAGAATCCCAGAACCCACACCAAACCCTACCCCAGCCCCCAAGCCTCGTCGTGTAAAAGTTCTTGCACGCAAATCTGTGGCTTCTGGTTCAAGAGCAAAATTCTTGGAAGAATTATTGCATTATGAAGAAGGCTCCACACCAGAATCGTCCGATGAATCATTCAAATCCACCAATGAAGATGAAGCACCTGGTTCAATCTATGGTGAGAAAGGTAATTTTGATGCTATCTCTGATATAAATAATGCTGATCAACGATTTTTGTTGGTGGGGTCTGTGGTGGATGTTGAAGTGCCCAAAAGGCAATGAAAATCTAGGAAAGAGAAATCTCTTGAGATCGAGGGAGATGTAAATGTGAGGGGATCGGGAGAGGACAGTACCACACTGGCAATATGGGGTCCCGTTCTTTAAAATCTTGAAGAAGATGTCACAATCTTAGGGGGAAGTAGTGGAGTTGAGGAAGCTGATGCTGGGTTGGAGAAATTGATGAAAGCAATAGATGAACGTTTCTTCTGGGGAAGAAACTTTGGCTGAAAGATTGAGGAAGTTGGGGGACTCGTGTAACCCCAAGAAAAGAAGGACTTCAAAGTCCAAGAAGTCTAAAGCCTCAGTTCCTTCAAAGAAAAGGAAAGTTGTTGGTTCTGCTGAGTTACCTATTCCTAAGGTACGTGCTATGCAAATTAAGAGAGGAGGAAGAGAAGTTAGAAAAGGCTCTGCTAGAGAGCAAGAGGAAGAGGGCAGCAATGGGAAAAGCAAAAGTTGGAGAGCCTGTTGAGGCTGTTGTTGTTGAAGAAGAGACGTTGGACCTGGTCCAACGAGAGGAGCAGCTGGCTCCAGTTGTGGTTAGGACACCAAAACCCAAACAGGCTAAGGCTTCTTCAAAGAAGTCAGCTGCTGTGTCTGCTGCAACTCCAAGCACCGTCAAAAAGACCAGGACCAAGCCAAAGAAAGTAAACATTGTTGCTAAGGAGGATGATGATGCAGACTGGAGTGGAGAGGAGGAGAAGGAAATAAGAGAGGTGACTGATAGAGTTACCATGTTTGGAAAAAGAACAATTCTGAAGGTTAAGCTGATGAAGGATCTAGATGAGCCTGGAATGCAGTATTTGCTGGGAACTCTAGAGGTACAGGGCTGGAAGGACATGGTCCTTCGTATGGAAGGCAAGCTGGCAAGAGCTGAGTTGGTAGAATTCATGGGGAATGCGATTTTCAAAAATGGCATGGTCACATCAATGGTCAAAGGAATTGAAGTTTCTTTTGATACTAAAGAACTGGGTGTTATTCTAGATATACCAGCTGAGGGATATGAGGACTACACAAGGCAAAGATGGCCTCAGCAATTAACATCACCAGGTTCTTCAGTGATAATGAGAAAGAGATTGAACCCAGGACTGTCTACAAGAGTGAAATGAAGCCAGAACACAAGCTATTCTTCGAGTTCGTCATCAAGTTTCTACTACGCAGACAAGAAAGAAGGCACATTGCCAACTGTATAGATCTGAACTTGATGGAATGCTTGTACAGGGGAAGGAAAATAAATTGGCCAGCTTGCATCATCCAACTCTTGGATAGAGTTGTGAATGGAACAAAAGCTCATGAAATCCCATATGGATTTATTCTGACAGCTGTGCTTGCTCATTTTGGGGTTCCAGTGAAGAAGGCTGAAATGGCGACTGCCAATGATTATTTTGGGAAGGAAACTTTGCTATAATGTGATTATATTGCCAATGTTCCTATGGATGAACCTGGTTCATCTAGGAAGCAGCCAGTCAACATCAAAGTAAGAGCTCTGGTGCAGGAAAGCGAGATTAAGGATATGGAGATCCTTCGTTTGAAGTCTCGTGTGATTGAGGTTCAAGCTGAGCGGGATGCACTCAGGGCTGAATTAGAAAAGGATAAAGAAAAGAACGAGGGTGTTCTTAAGCAGATGCTTTCTCTCCTACAATCCAAGACCACAAACTCCTCTGCACCTTCCAAGCCTTAGGTTTATCCAGGGCTTCCCAGTTATCTTTCAAGTGCCCAGTTTGGGACAGTGTCTAGCTTTTGTGGTTTTAGTTTTTTTGTTTTGCTCATGTTTTGATCATTTTTGCTTTAATCTGTTGTTTGATGTGACGTATTATATTAATGAAGTTTGTTGATTTTAAAAATTGTCTCAATTTCTAATTTAGCTTACATTATTGGTTTCTCGTGTTGATTAATCATACTTGCACCTGCAGTTGCCTAAATTTGGCCATGAGTAAGAATTAAAAATTTGGTAAGTATCATTTTGCAACTTTTCGATGATGCCAAAAGGGGGAAGATTTATAACCTATTGTACCTGGTGCTCAATGATTAATGCTTAAAATTATACAAACTATTTGAAGTGGATACATTATAAAAGCACAGAGTTTGTCATCATCAAAAGGGAGAATTTGTTGGCCCGTGTCACTGAATGGGTTTTGAAGATTGACAAGTTGAACCATGTCCATCAGAGCACACACATCTGAACAGAACAGTTGGCACAAGAATTGTTCATGCATAGGAGATATCAATGATTGCTGAGTATCAAAGAGCTAAAAGGATGTATACTAATACGAAAAGGTTGCAAACTGATAAAGAAGATTGAAGTTGATTTCAGCAAGGACAGAAATAGAGAAGGAAGTTGAGTCATAGTCGAACTCGTATACCCAGGTAGAGTTGGATCAGAACTGAACCATGTACTCAACAACTGACTCTATAAATACTCATTGTATTACTGCTGAAAGAGGTGACGCACAAAGACAAAAGTGAATCAAGTTCTGAAAAGCAAAGGTTCCCAGGATATTTTGCAAGCAGAAGTGTTGTGTGAAGACTACAGTTCAACTAGAAGAAACAGTTTCATTGTTGATGTATTGAGTCTAGTTGATTGTAGTAGGCGTTTTAATATTGTATCTTTTCAGCTTTCATAGAAGCAATTGTAATAGGTACACATTGTTCAAGTTAGATTTAGCTTGAAATCTGTAGAAATTAGCTAGAGGCTAGTTGATACAAAGAGGATTAGAGTTAGTCCTAGGATTACAAAAGAGTTTATTTTGTAAGTCCGTTTGGCTCAGAGTTTTTAGTGAAGTGTTTGAGCAAATCCTGCTGAGGAGTAGGTCGTGGTTTTTTCACCTTTTGAGCTAGGTCTTTTCCACGTAAAATCTCTGTGTCTTTACTTTACTGCTTTATTATTCCGCAACAGTAGAAAGTAATACACCAAGAAGAACCAGGTTCTTCTTATTAGACAGCACTCGAAAATTAGGTACTGCACAATTAACTTATATTACTGTGTAGTATTGAAGTCTAAAACATCATGATGATTACACCAGACAGAGGTGGCCAAACCTGGATGGACTCCCTTCAGCCCTTAAAATCACAAGGTTCTTCAGTGAGAATGAGAAGGAGATGGAGAATAGGGAAGTGTTCAAAAGTGAGATGAGGTCGCAGCACAAACTTTTCTTTGAGTTTTTCATCAAATGTTTACTGCCCAAGCAATAGCGAAGGCATATTGCAAGTTACATGGATCTCACTCTCATGGAGTGCATGTACCATGGTCGGCAGATTAATTTGCCATCCTTCATCATTCAACTACTGGACATGGTTGTGAATGGCTCCAAGGCACATGTTATACCGTATGGGTTCATCCTAACTGCTGTGCTTGCTCACTTTAAGGTACCTGTGAAGAATGCTGAAATAGCGACTTCTAAGGACTACTTTGGGAAGAACACGTTACTGACCTGTGACTACATTATGAATATCCTTGAGGATGAACCTGGTTCATCTAGGAAAATTCATGTGAATATCAAGGTCAGGACGTTTGTGCATGAAGGTGAAGTCAAGGATGTTGAGATCCTTCGTTAATGACTCGCCTTACAGAGGTTGAAGCTGAGTGGGATGCTCTCAAAGCTGAATTAGCTAAGGAAAAAAAGAAGAATGAGGGTGTACTGCAACAGATGCTCTCCCTTCTTCAAGCAAAGAACCCAACCTATACCCCTTCCCAACCTTAGGTGTCCAGTGCCCTTCATAACCCCTCTATGACCCAGTTTGTGATTGTTTTGTTTCTTTCTGTCTTTTGTTGCTCATGGCTGTGACAGTCTTTATTTCTCTTTGTGTTTGGTGCATGAACAATTATCAAATCAATGAATTGTGTTATTTTGTTCTTGACTTTATCTCAGTTTTTTAAATAGCTTACATTTTTTTGGTTTCTCTTGATGATTAATTCATGATTTGCACCTGTAGGTTCCTCAATGGCCATGAGTAATTATTAAAGTTCTGGTAAGTTTATCATTTTGCAACTTTTCGATGATGCGAAAAGGGGGAAGAATTGATGTGCTTTTTACGAAAATTTGTGATGTTTATAACCTAATGAACCTGGTTCTCTATGATAAATGACTAATGCTATAAAAAGTGTCCAAGTTGGATTAAAGTGTCTACAGGTATAAGCACGGAGTTTGTCATCATCAAAGAAAGGTGAATTTGTTGAATCAAGTCACTGAATGGTTTTGAAGAATGAAAAATATTCTCACAGTTGAACCATGCCCATCATGGAATACATAGACATGCAGACCAAATGGCACGAGAAGAGTTCACACGCAGGAGATAAACACCATCTCTGAATTAAGGTGTTATCTCCTAAGCGAAAAGATTACAAATTGATAGGGAGATGGACTTCGTATTCAAATAGGACATAATCAAGATAGAGAAGGATCAAGAAAGTTGAGATCAACTCAAACTCTTCTACCAAGGAAGAGTTGCATCAGAATTCTACTTCAACGTCTCAACTACTGATCCTATATATTGTCAAAGCGTTCCTGCTGAAGGGTGCGCACAAACACAGAAGTTAAACAGGAATTGAGAGCAAAATTACCAACACAATTTTGCAAGCAGTTCAGAATCCCTATGCAACTCAAAACTACTTGAACTAGCTAGAAGAACCAGTTCCATCTGTTATCTTTTAGTCTATTTGTTTGTAGTAGGTGATTACAAATTGTATCTTTTCAGCTTTTTATAAAAGCAATTGTAATAGGTACATAATACTCAAGTTAGAGTTAACTTGAAGTTTGTCGCAATTAGCTAGAGGCTAGTTTGCTACAAGGGGATTAGAGTTAGTCTTTAGGTTTACAAAAGAGTTTATTTTGTAAATGTTGTTTGGATCATTGACATAGTGAAGAGTTTGGGAAACTCCTACTGGGTAGTAGTTCATGATTTTTTCACCTATTGTGCCAGGTGTTTTCCACGTAAAATTGTTGTTTCCTTTTATTTCTGCAATTATATTCCAAAAACTGTAGAAGTTGGAACACCTAGAAGAACCTGGTTCTTCTATAAAGAAAACACTCGAAAAATGGACACCACACAAATCACCCCCACCCCCCTCTTGTGTGGTATTGACGTATAAAACATCAAATTCCATATGTGATGCAAAGGCAATGAGGATCCTGATGGCCTCCATACGAGCAACTGGAGAAAACGTCTCATCATAGTCAATCCATTGCTCCTAATTGCAACCTTGAACAACAAGACTTTCTTTGTTCCTTGTGGTATTTCTATTTTCATCCAACTTATTCCTGAACACCCACCTGGTTTCTATGATGGTTCTGTCAGAGGGTCTTGGTACCAGGTGCCATACCTTGTTTCTCTCAAACTGATGCAGCTCCTCTTGCATAGCTATAATCCAGTCTGCATCCTTCATGGCTTCCTTGATATTTTTAGGTTCTATTTGGGATAAAAAGGCTGAAAAGGCTAGGGAGTTTTTTGTTTTGTACTCTAGAATCAAGTGGGTGATTATATTATCAAGGGGATGAGAGATTTTGTGTTTCCAATTTGGGACTTGGAGTTGATTGGTGGAGGAACTAGGTAGGTCAGATGGGTTTCACTGCATTTCTCGTTCAGCTACCTATGGAGTGCCTTGCACTGCATCTCCAACTCTTTCTTCAGCTTCAGTGGTCGTAATTGGGGTACCAGGTTCCTCGTGTAAAGTTGACGAGGAATTTTCATTATCTTCACTTGATTCCTTCATCTGACTCATCATGTCAGCCTTTCCATTTAAAACATCATATATTTCTCCGGGAACCAGAAGTGGTTCATTGTGTTGATCATCACCGTCTCCTTCCTTGTTTGAAGAAGGTGTCTCATTGAATATCACATAAACACTTTCTTCCACACATTTTGTCCTTTTGTTGTATTTGCTTTGAGAAGAGTATCCCATAAAAATTCCTTAATCATTTTTTGCATCAAATTTTCCAAG
This sequence comes from Nicotiana undulata, assembly GCA_005239495.1. NCBI lineage: Eukaryota > Viridiplantae > Streptophyta > Magnoliopsida > Solanales > Solanaceae > Nicotiana > Nicotiana undulata. The sequence continues at coordinate 80,845 of ML280649.1, forward strand.
TTGGTCCTTCCCGTTGTTCAGAACATAACATTTGCGTGCAAATGTTCTCAGATATGTTATCTTTGGCTTTCTTTCATTGAGCAGCTCATAGGGGGGTTTGTTTAAGAAGGACATGATCATGCACTTGTTCACCAAATAACATGCAGTGTTAATTGCTTCAGCCCAAAAAAATTTGGCAATTCCACTATCAATGAGCATTGTCTGTGCCATGTCTTCTAGAGTTCTGTTCTTTCTTTCAACCACACCATTTTGCTGAGGAGTCCTTGGAGCTGACAAATTATGAGTGATCCCATTTTCATTGCAAAAGTCATCAAATTTGTCATTGTCAAATTTTGTCACATGGTCATATCTGATGCAATCTACCTTCAATTCCATCTTCACTTGGATTTTCTTGACAAAGAACACAAATACTTCAAAAGTCTCATCTTTTGCTCTAAGAAACAGTGTCCAAGTGAATCTTGAATAGTCATCCACAATCACAAAGATATACTTCTTTCCCCCTGTACTTGGAATTCTCATAGGACCACATAGATCCATGTGAAGAAGTTCGAGAGGTTTTGATGTGCTAACATCCTTCTTTTGCCTAAAGGATTATTTCACATGCTTTCCTCTAGAGCATGCATCACATAATTTGTGCTCCTTCTGTATCAATTTATTCAACAGAGAGAAGCTTGCATATCCCAATCTTCTGTGCCAGAGTTCTGCATCATCATCAACTGCCTTTAAGCAGCTCATATCACCAGCGTCCAAAGATTCAAAGTCAGCAACATATATATTCTTATGCCTTTTGGCTATCAAAACCATTTCACCAGTTACTAGACTAGTAACTGTGCATACTTTAGACAAAAATTCTACTTTGCTCCCTTTATCACAAATTTGGGAGACACTCAAGTGACTGTACTTCAACCCATCTACATAGTACACGTTCTCAATTGAGTGCACAAGAGACCTTCCAACCCTTCCAACACCGAGAATGTATCCCTTTTTTCCATTGCCAAAGGATACATCTCCTCATTGCAGGGATTTCAGTGAGAGAAAATCCATGTTCCCAGTCATGTGCTTTGAGCATCCCCTATCCATGATCCATTGTAGTCCTGTTCCTCTTACCGATCCCTACACATATAAATTAAGGATTAGATTTAGGAACCCAACTAAGTTTGGGTACCTTGTAATGAGGAAAGGGGTAGATAAGAGCTCTTCTGGTCCATGTTTGAAGTGCCCATTGTTCCCACAGTGGGTACAAAGCCGGTTGTCTGGAACAATGACATACTTATTGTGAGGGTTGTAAGGAATTTTCTCCTTTTGGAACCCAATCCCCTGCCTGTTTCCACTGTTATTAAAGTACATGGCAGTGACAGCATCTGTGGACCAAGTCCATTTAAGTGATTTCTCAAGATCAACTTTTAGTTTAACTAATTCAGCTTGAAGTTGCCTGTCTTTCTCAAATTCACCTCATAAACTAGTTTTAACATCGTTTAATTCCTTTTCAGGCTTGTTGTGTGTGTTCACTAGCTACTTCCTTCCCTTTCTCTATACTTACAGGCCTATGTTCTTATTTGAGTCCCTCAATTGTTTCCTCTAGGTCTGTGATTACCACCAAAATGTCATCTCTTTCTTGCTCAACAACATTAATTTTTTCAGCTAGAATGTTCTTTTCTTTGCTCAGGTTCTCCATTGTTTCCTTCAAGTCTACCACCACTACTATTAGGTCATCTCTCTCATTTTCTGCACTATTAGTCTTTTCAGCTAGTACTCTCTTTTCTTTCTCAAGGTTGCTTATGGTTTCCTTTAAGTTCACAACCACAACCATCAAGTCATCTCTTTCATTTTCTACACTATTTATTTTACCAATTAGGGATTCTTTTTCTTTTGCATGATTACTTATGTTCTCTTTCAAATCAATCACACATACCACTAGATCATCTCTAGACTGTTCAGCTTCTCCTAACTCTATGGTCAAGGCATCATTATCACTAACTAAATTGTAGTAAGCATCAATAAGAGCATTTGCTAATGACATTAATTTCTTAGAAGAACAGGACTTCAGATTTCTCTGAACATCCCTGAAAGTTACCTCATCATTGTCATCCTCTTCATCATCATCAAACTGAGCCATTAGAGCAAACAGTGAATCATATTCTTTGGCTTCGTTTTCTACTACCATCATGGAACCATTGCCTGCATCGGGTTCCTCTTCTGATTCACTAGAGGAATCTCCCAATGCAGCAAAAGCTTGCTTCACAACATTGTCAGCTGCACTTTTTCGGCTGAATCGTTTGTCAGGAACCGGGTTCCTTTTTGCTGCCTTGTCAGAGTTGTGCTTGTAAGGCTCCTGCTTCAGAAGTGGAAGTCATTGATGAAGTGCCTTGCCTTTCCACACTTGTGGCACAAATCATAGTTCCTTGGTTTGCTTGAACTGCCACTCCTTGGTATGCCACCATTTCTTCAAACCTTCTTTTGAAATCTCTTAGTAAGATAGGCCATGTCATTATCCCCTTAACTTGAGTCGTTGTTTTCAGCCTTGAGAACCATGTTCTTCTCCTTCTTTGGTTCTCTTCTTTCATTGTCTTTCTTCGTCTTCATCTTGTAAGTCTTCAGATTTCCAATCAGCTCGTCCATGGTTAAAGTTTGTAGATCTTTGGCTTCATTAATAGCATTCACCTTCCTTTCCCAAGAACCAGGTAAGACACTGAGAACTTTCTGTACCAGCTTGTTTCAAGGAATTATCTCTCCTAGTGAGTGAAGAAAATTTATGATGGATGTGAATCTAGTGTGCATGTCTTGTATAGACTCGTCATCCTTCATTCGAAATAGCTCATACTCAGTGGTGAGCATGTCGATCTTAAACTGCTTAACTTGAGTTGTTCCTTCGTGTACCGTTTGCAAAGCTTTCCATATCTCTTTGGCGGATTGGCAAGCTGAGATTCTATTGTACTCATCAAGTCCTATACCACATACAAAGATTTTCTTGGAGCGAAAGTTCTTCTCAACAACTTTTCTATCGATGTCGTTGTATTCCTTTCTGGTTTTGGGCACCATTATACCAGCTTCTCCAACCTTATTCATGGGAAAATGTGGACCGTCACAAATGACATCCCACAGTTCGGAATCTTCTGCCATTATAAAATCATGCATACGAGTCTTCCACCATCCGTAGTACTGACCATTAAATCTAGGAGGTCTGTAGGTTAATTATCCTTCTTCAAAGTTAGGTGGAGATGCCATTTTAGATTCTTTTTAGGTGTTAACCTTTTAGAAAGAACCTGCTCTGATACAAGTTGATAGTTTATATGAGTCCACCAACTGTAAAGAGACCTGGTCCTTTACCAGTTCCCTTAGAATTATTTATAGAGACAGTATGTAAAAGAGGCACATGATTTTTACGTGAAAAAATCCCAACTCAAGGGGACAAAAACCACGACCTACACTGGTAGGATTTCAACTTCACTAACTTGTAACTTCAACTATTACAAGCCATTTTGCAATGACACTATTACAAAGACTTCAACACACTAACTTGTAAAACACTTATTACAAGCAACTTTGTTACTCACTAGTGACAAAGACTTTAACCTATGACTAACTCAAGTCATAACACAAACTTAGACAGTTTATGATTTGGGTTTCCTAAAATAAAGCTTCTAAGAAATCAATATAGGATACAATAAAGAACAAAACACAAGATAACAACTCAACTAAGGACACATGTGAACACGTAGTGGAACCGGTCCGTAGTGGAGTTGTCTTCTTGTTCTTGACACACTTGAGACTTCAATGCAAGAGCAAATTTTCAATTCTTGAGAGGATGTTAGCAAATGCTCAAGTGAATATCTTGTTTGTCTTGAACCAAGATATTATACGTCAAAGGCACCCCAAGAATGATGTCCATACATAGTTGGTACACACTACCACCAATAAGAAGTGACTGTTGAGCTGTGTTTGTACTGTAGCGTGCACAGTTGCAGGCAATCACTTTCTGCCACTAATTTCCAGCTGTAGAGTTGACTTGTACTTCTGTCAGGAGTATGTCAAGGGACCAGGTCCCTAAACTGTTTATTGTGGATCCAAGAGTACACTGCCTAGATTTCTTTGAGTTCATGCTGAATGATTATGTCGGACATGCATAAGTTTCTTTATCTGGTTCTTTACAGAATGTTTGTTAGATCATCAAAACATAACACTAACCCATCAGGTTGGCTAGGGAAAATATGTCTGAGTAGGTAATTTAGGCACAATAACGGTCCAAGGAAGGCCTAATATCATTTTTCAAACCAAGTTAGTCTAGGATTTCGCCTTGAAGCACATTCAGGGAAAGTTCTAGACTACAAATGATGCAAAAGAACTTCACAATTTAAGCTCACCACACATGACACATGAATACTCATGTGGAATACAAATCCATATTCCGATTGAAACAAATGAATCTCAAGGAAGTCACATGTAGCCTAAGAAGCTATTTAGTTAATCAAATATCCAAAAATAGAATCTAAAAGTCACAACAAGGAACATTACTTTAATCATTCATTTTTTTTATTTTAAAGATCAAAAACTTCATATGCCAAAGATTAAATTATATTGGTACTAAACAAGTCATATGTTGGCATATGGACAAAAGATTACACCCCAAAAACCAATTTATTTAAAACTAGCTACTAAACTAACTAAAAAAAATATTTTCTTTCAAAAAATAAAGAAAAACTAAAAAAGACTAATCCCTTAAGAAAGTTGTCACGCCATCCATCATAGGGAAAAGTCACCCGGTTCAACACAAATAAATTCCTTGGAATATAACCGCGAACCAAGGAGTTTCATTAATACTACTATAAAAAAAATAAACACAAATAAAAACAAGAAAAATAATAGACAATAAGAAAATGCTAATTCTACAAAATATTACTAATAAACTAACAACGTCAACCAATCCACACAAGTTCACAAAAAAAATAATCATTCTCCACATAATGCTCCACAAATATTCTTCATATATGAGCCACCCCCAACCTAAGGTGTTGCATTCTCCCCAAATGCAACTAATCAAAACAAGATAAAATGAAGGAGGTGCTCCCTAAAACTGCATCACTCAGAGCTGGAGGTGGTGAGAAATTTGAGCTCCAAATCCTCATTATCATCATCCTCAGAATCATGTGAGCTGCAGAATGAACTCAGCTTGTGCATCATCTTGGACAGGAACTTGCTTTTCTTCTTCTCATGCTCCTTCAACTTCATATGTCGCCTTTCAACCTTTCCTTCTCTCCGGCTCATGTCTTCTAACATGTTTTTGATTGCTTTTTGTTCCTGAACTACATCATCCAAAGTTGGTGGCTTCTTACCAGTCCCAGTCGAAGTGCTCTCCCCAGATGGACCAGAGGGAAGGCTAGCGACAAACTGTCGAATGTGAGCATCTACGCCATAGATTTGATGGGAAATGTGGTGCATAGTGGGAGCCCATAAGGAAGTAGAGCCATGGGGTCATGTGGTCCCGCTGCAGCTGTGGAGGAACCACCGGATCCTTCGGCAGTCTCAGCAAACTGCCCAAATGAAGGAGATAGCACATCAATTCTTGTCTTCTTCTTCCCACTAGTTGGCCCTTTTCAAAGAAATGGATAAATTGCTACGCTAGGGTCCTTCTCAGAATCATTCGGGTCCTTTATCACCCCCAGCATCATAACACAACTGAGTGATCAATAAGGGAAGAAAAAGACCTTCTGTTACATGCTTCCTCAATTTCACTCACTATGTGCTGGCCCACGTTCACTGGCAAATCATCCATAATGGCAGCAATCATCAATGCCTTCTCAAGCGTCACCTCAGACTCATATTTAGCCGGCACAATTCTAGCACAAATAATGGACATCCAAGTCTTGGCTTCCGATGTGAAATAATGAGAATCAACCCCTTTGTGCACCCTTTCCCAAGTTGGTTGCACCCCGTCATGAAGCTTCTCCACCAACCATTGTGTTCATCTCTCTCTTCCTCTGGCTCTGTATACCTTACTATCAGCATTGGGAAGCCCGTAGTGCGCATTTATTACCTCGAAGCCAAAGTTGATCCACTTGCCCCTAACAAAGGTGAATACTTCCCACTGGAAATTTGTCTTCAAGGCGTTGGCATAAAACTCATGATCTACTGTGTAGTTCACTTTAATTGGTTCAAGAGCAAATCACATCCATCCACTATCAATCAATCTCCGGAAAAAATCCGGTATCTTAGCATCAAGGTTGTCTAAATGGATGCCCATTTCTTTGACGATGCTCTTTGACATGAGTTTGTCATAGTTTCTTTACACTTAGCCGCCATGAATCTGGTCTCATCAAAATGATCTTCTTCCACAACTTAGGGAGCAGGATCATGCACATTTTCAGCATGTTCCGAGGCCATTTTATACTCAAAGTACCTACAAATGTAGACCACATGTTAAATGCATGAACGAGTACTAATACATTGTATTATGATGTATCTAGGCTAAAGAAAAGAACCATAAAATTTTGCAGAGCCACTGTTTTGCTGCTAGAAATTTAAGGCAGTGCGGTCGCTGTCAGAGCCCAGTGATCGAGAAGGGTAAATTTTTTTATTTGCGGGATTAACACTCTACGATTGCGGAACAGTCAACGCGATCGCATAAGGAAAATTTCCCACAGTGCAGATTTAGACCTATGCGATCGCGGAATTGTGCCTCGCGATCACAGAGGTTTCTTCTTCGCCCAGATGAATTTTCTTTTGGTCATTTTCCCAAACACATGATGGGCATCCAATTTTCACACAACTTTCAGAGAAATTAGGCCCAGTTTAACCCCAAATGTTTTCAATAGTTACCAACTCACCCTCTCAACAAAATTCACCCATCAAGCAAGCACTCATTCAACACAATATTCAGAAGAAAAATTCTAACATAACAATCCTAGACATGAAGTAGAGATGAAGAAGAAGGAAAAATGGTTGTTCATTTACACTAGTAGCACAAGAAATAGAACTTGAAGAAAGATTAGAGTGACGAAGCACATACCTCCGAGAATAAACTTGATTATTGAGATAGAATTGAAGAGAGAAAACCCTTGAGATAATTTTTGAGGGTCAGGTAGTGAGAAAATTCAATTCTATTGTTTTGGGCAGAAGGGTTTGATGATTGTGCGTTTCTAGTGTTTTAGACTAACCTGGGCCTACGCGATCGCAGAAGAGGGGATGTGATCGCATAGAACTGTTGCTCCCAGAATTTTGCGATAGCGGGACAATTTATGTGATCACATAGTTAGCTGAAACCAACTTTTTTGCGAACGCATTTAATATGCTACGATTGCATAGTGGAACAGTGTTCTGTTCTGCAATTTTACACCAGCTACTATTTTGTTTTGGCTGCCTGGTCACCCCGACCTGCTCAAATCAACTCCAAAAATTTTTAAACTTGGCAAATTGGTTAGAAACATAATAATAAGCTATTTTAAAAAAGAAAATTTGAGAAATAACCAAAATTTTTGAAAACAATGGGTTGCCTCCCACCAAGCGCCGCATTTAGCGTCGTGGCACGACGCAAGTCAACTTTACCACTTTTCTATCCACTTGGATGATATGAACCGGGCACCTAGCCTGGAATCAAGCATGTGACCACGAGCAGTGGGGGGTGGTAAGTTGATGACCAAGCCAATCATTAATTTCTTCATTTTGCACTTCTTGGCTTTCACGTGAGGAATGTCATTTTGCTTTCTTGTTCCCTCAAATTGTAAAATGTATGGTATTAGTATTTCCTCCGCGCAATATTTCATTGATTCGTTTAGTTGAACTCCCACATCACCACACAATTCTAATGTTGAAAAATGCTTGGAATGTGACATCAAACCTCCAAATTTCAATTCTTTCCGGAATTTGACATCCTCTTTTTCCCCTGGACTAGAGTCAATCTCAACAATATTTTCAATCACCCCGGTTGACTCTAAACCCGTTTTTTCTTGGCATCACTAACACTCGTGGAGTCGGTTGGCGGATGTTAAATTCTTGATTCCTCAAAGTAAAGGTCACTTTCTTCCTCGGAATTGGAATCTTCTTGGCTTCCTTCAACACTTTCAAATTGATAGGCATAATGAGCCTCCATTAATTACTTCATTTGATCCTCCAAAGTGCAGATATGCTCATCATTTTGAGTCACACCTTGTTTCAAGTCCTCGATTGCAAAGTAGTGCTTCTCCTCATTTTCAAGAATGGCCTCCAACATGAGCATCATCTTATCAATTTGAGAAATTGAGAGTTCTTCTTGGTTTTGATCAAGTGCTAGGGAATGATTTCCGACTTCATCCTCTAAGGAAGATTCTTGGATATCACTCACTTCCAAGGCTTTTTGAACTTTTAAGGCTTCAAGCATTTCTTCCATTTATGAGTGCAACCTTTCAAGTGCCACGTCATTTTGGAGACTATTTTCCAAAAGCCCCTCCAAGGAATTTTGCTCTTTGTTTCCTCGTTCAAGTAAGCATTCTAACATGATCTTGAACTCTCCACTTCGGCCACACTCAATTTCTTCCAATTCCTCATCCCTAAAATTCTCATCACAAAAAGTAGAATCATCATAGCGGGGGCTTGGGTAAGGAATGGGAAAATAAGCACAATCATACCAATGACCATTTTGACGACCACACTTATCACAAATACTCTACTCATGGGTTTGAGATTGTTCACACAATCAACCCCTGGGAGAATTTAAACCATTTTTTCACGAGTGTGGTCCTCCACAATAAGGACAATGGTCATCAAAGTATGAACAACTACCATGATGCCATATATATATATATATATATATATATATTTAGATCAAAAACTAATAAAATAAACAAGAAACAAACAAAAAAAATTGACTAAGGTAAGAACAATAATTATACAAATATTCACAAGTTTGGACCAATGCACTTACTCTTATTTCTCAAACAACCTAAATTACGCCAAATTGTTCCCCCGTGACAGCGCTAATTTTGATGACGTCCTAATTCACTACTAAAAAGTAAATGGACACGGTCGCATGCAATATAACTTACTCAACTATGAGTTGGGGTCGAATCCCACAGAGAAAAATATGTAGGCGATTAGGAATGTAAGAGAATTATCACTTATCGTGCAATACCAAACACTTAGAATTTGGTTTTGATAAATATTATAACTAAATGGAAAAATATAAACTAACCTAGAAAGCAAGTAAAATGATCAATGGCTACAAGTATGGATGCATCGCGAATTACACACAAGTAACGATCCAATGTAGTTTACGATTTTATAAATATGAGCGAGTTTATGTTAATAAGCCACAAATAATAATTCTTAATTAGCTTCTTCTGAAGACTAACATGACTTCCTAATTGAATTATCCCTAACCCAATTAAGAGATTAAGCACACCCGGATAAGGCTACAAGTAGTTCAATCCTATCCCTAGGTAGAATCTATAAAATGAGGGTTAAAGCCTCAAGTTCTTGTTAATTAATCTTTCCTAACCTCAAATTATCTTCATCAAAATTAGTTCGGAGTTAATGGGAAACTCCTAGGGTTAGCTAATCCCTTTGGAAATATTAAAGAACAAGAATAATTAAAGAAACAATAACTTACTTCATAAATAAATAAAAATCATTCAATACATAATCACAACAAGGTATTTAATCCGCACTTTAAACATGAATATTGCCATAAACAAGATTCAAGTGTTGGATAAAATACTACACACTTAAATATTCAATAAAAAGAAAGGAAATGAAGAAATGAACATAAATGGGTAAGAAATTCTCAATCACAAGCTTCAAATCTTCAAGACCCAAGTGTGTGTGCAAACCCTAGCTTCCAAAATTTGTTCTTCTAAGCCAAAGATATGTTCTAAGATGTAAAAGGTATCTAAATATCAGCTAGGTCAGGTATTAAATAGTTTGGGGATCAAAAACGTGAAATTCCATATCTGTCCAGAATCTGCCCAGAAAATGCTCTATGTGTTCGCAACAGTACACCCGCGTTCGCAGTGAATCATCTCTCCCAGGTATGCGATCGCGTATAGTGTCACGTGTTTGCATAGTTCAGTTGACCAATCGCTGACCTTCTTTAATTCTACGCATTCGCGCTGAATTAGTCGCGTTCGCATAGCTTTCTTGGCTTGCATATGCAATGGCATGTAGCCCTCCGCGATCGCGTAGGGTAAAAACTGGCAGTAGTCCATTTTTCCCAATTTTAACAGATTTTGACTTGTTTTCTCTCGTTCTCCAAATCATGTCATCCCTAAAATATGCCAATAAACCTCATAAAAAGCCTTAGTTTCTCAACAAAATCATACAAAAGCCTAAGTATTAAGAGGAGGTTAATACCAACTTATCACCATAGTCGGTACCAATGAAAATTCATGGTCGAAGATGATCATCTTCGGCCCCTTCTGGGTCCGTTTATACCGTAAGAGATAGTGAAAGATACAAAAGAGACATTGATCGTTAACCAAGATCTAATAGAGTCTAGTATCAACCGTACAATGGAGATCGAAGGGATAATGGATCTGGACCAAACCCCATGAGAAGTGAAAAAAGAAGCGATCGAGGTCATAATAATCGGGGACTCATGAGCAAAGGTGTTTTTGACAGACCCATCAGGCCTAAGGAATTGCTAAGGTTATCGAAGTACAACTTCAATGTTGACGCTGCCACCATCGTATCAGCCAATGGACGCATCAAAGACACCAAGTTGCCTCGACCTTTACAATCTGACCCTGCCCAATGGGACCCAAACTTCATGTGTAAATATCATGGCACTCATGGCCACCGAACTAAAGATTATGGACAAAGGGGAGATGAAGTAGCATGTTTATTCAACAATGGACACCTCTGTGAGTTCCTGAGCGATCGAGCAAAAAATACTTCACGAATAGGGACTCCAATAAGCAGATCGAGCAAGAGGAACCTAAGAACGTCATTAACATGATCATTGGTGGGGTTGATGTCCCCTAGGGGCCGATGGGGAAGCGCACCAAAGTGTCCATCACAAGGGAAAAACGGACTCGAGATTACGTACTAGAAGGAACCGTATATTTCAACGACGACGATGCTGAAGGCATCGTGCAACCGCACAATGATGCACTGGTAATATATGTACTCATAAATAAATCTTGATTTAAGCATGTTCTAACTGATCCAGGTAGCTCGACCAACATCATCAGATCAAGGGTCATGGAACAACTGGGTTTAAAAGAGAAAGTTGTGTCGGCAGTCGGGTTCTAAACGGATTTAACATAGCATGTGAAACCACTAAAGGGGAAATAACCCTACCGATGAACACCGCCAGAACTATTCAAGAAACAAAGTTCTACGTGATCGAAGGGGATATGGGATACAATGCTCTGTTTTGGAGGCCATAGATTCACATCATGAGGGCAGTACCCTCAATACTACATAAGGCGTTGAAATTCCCAACACCAGGAGGAATTAAAATAGTTTACGGAGAGAAACCGGCCGCAAAAACTATGTTCGCGGTCGATGAGGTGATCTCTTTATCAACACTCTCAATATCAAAGAACCTGAGTTCGGTCACCAAGGACGAAACCAAATAGCAATCACCGACACCGACCCCGACCAAGCTAGAAAAGAAAGGGACGGGCGAGGACGACGACGACAGATTTCCCAGATCTTTCATAGCCCTTGATGATTCCGATGACAACAAATCAACGGTCGAGGAGCTGGAGAAAGTCATATTGATCGAGCACCTGGATGATCGAAAGGTATACCTGGGCACGGGGTTATGCGTCGTGGTAAGGAAAAACCTTATTAAATTCCTTACAGCTAACATATATTGTTTTGCCTAGTCTCACCTTGACATGAAAAGGATCCCGCTGGAAATAACTACTCACAAGTTGAGCGTAGATCCAAAGTTCCACCCCGTCCAACAGAAAAGGAGGCCTCAATCTGAAGTCAAGCATGCATTCATCAAAGACGAGGTATCTAAAATCCTTACAATAGATCTCATTGTGGAAGTCAAGTAATTGGATTGGCTAGCAAACGTAGTAGTAGTCCCTAAAAAGGGAAATAAATTAAGAATGTGTGTAGACTGCAAAGACTTGAACAAGTCATGTCCCAAAGACTCTTTTCCCCTGCCAAACATCAATCGCATGATCGATGCGACGAACGGCCACGAGATCCTTAGCTTTCTCGATTCTTATTACGGGCAACCAAATTTGTCTTGATCTAGGCGTCTAGGAAAAAACTTATTTCATCACTAAATATGGCACCTACTATTATAACTTAATGTCGTTCGGACTAAAAAATGTCGGTTCCACTTACCAATGCTTAGTAAATCGGATATTCGTAGATCGAATAGGAAAATTAATGGAGGTTTACATTGACGATATGTTAGTTAAGCCTCTGCGAGTAGAGGCCATTTGAAATATTTGCAGGAAACCAACAACATACTGAAGAAATACAATATGAAGTTGAACCCAGAGAAATGCACATTCGGAGTCGGGTCCAGGAAGTTCCTCGAATTAATGGTGTCCAACTGGGGAATCGAGATCAATCTCAAAAAAATCAAGGCCATAGAGGACATCACCGTGGTGGACAATGTCAAGGCCGTTCAAAGGCTAACAGGGTGCATAGCCGCCTTGGGTCGATGTATTTCAAGGTCCTCTGACAAGAGCTATTGTTTCTTCTCGTTGCTGAAGAAGAAGAATAACTTCTCCTAGACCTCCGAGTACCAACAAGCTTTGGAAGAACTTAGGCGGTACCTTTTGAGCCCGTCTTTTCTTCATACCTAGAGGGTAGATGAGCAGTTGTACTTGTAGTTAGCGGTATCCGAGATAGTGGTAAGTGGGGTCCTAGTCCGCGAAGGGGAGGGTATGCAGTTTCCTCTCTATTATGTTAGTAGGACCCTAGGCGAGGCCTAAACTAGGTATCCCCACCTGGAAAAATTGTCGCTCACTTTGCTAAGCACCTCCCGGAAGTTAAAGTCGTATTTTCAATGCCATCCCATATGTGTCGTAACTACTTACCCATTGAGAAACATAATGCATAAACCCAAGCTCTTGGGACGATTGTCCAAATGGGTCATAGAAATAAGCGGGTACGATATATAATATCGACCCCGAACCCCCATCAAATCCCAAATTTTGGCAGTCTTCATGGTCGACTTCATGTCATCCCTAATACTTGAGGTCAAAAGGGAATTATTGTTGAACTCGCAGACTTCCTCAAGGTTCTGGACCCTCTTTCAGGACGATGCCCCGAACGTAAAAGTGTCTGTACTTGGCATTGTTTTAAGGGAAAAAGGTCAAAATTGCACCTATACTATTAAAAATTAGTCACGTTAATACCCGTTTCTAGTTTCCGTCCAAACTTATACCTACCGTTGGTAAAGTATATAAATTTGTCTCTAACCCTAAATGATTTCCTACGTGGCATGGCACCGAGACCCCCAAAATAATTTGCCAACTAAGTAATTTTTGACCCGTTTATTTTAGAAACCCGCCCCACCCTTGTAACCCGTTTATTAGTCTCCCTCCTCGGTATGCCTTATTCATAACCCTAGTTTTTCATACAGAGATAAAGGAGCAATTGCATTAATTGGCAAGCCATACAAACTTATCTGGATGTTTCAATTATCTTAGACCTTAATGCAGCTTAATTCTGGAAATGGAAGACCTAACAACAGGGCACAGCGAAATCAAAACAGTACAAATTGCCAAAGAACAACCAACAACAAAAATCGAAACATAAAGCTTCTTATGCTAGGAAAATTAACATATATATACAAAATATAGAAAATTATCTTACTCCGAAGAAGAAGCATTCGGTAAGAACCATTAAAATTCATGAAGACCTAAACATAAAGCTTCTTAAGCTAATGAAATTAAATAGTCATATGAGAATGTTATTGTGATTAAAAAAAAGATGTAGAAAATTATCTTTGAACTACTGAATAAAACATTAATCAAAACACAATGAACAAAAGGTAAATGTTACTTATGGAAAGAATAGTATAGGGATGGACAATACGGCAAAAGAGGTCACATTGTTCAATGCAAAGTCTCTTGAAATCAGCACTCGGGCATCCGTCATTCTTTTCAATCCTCTGAACGAACTCCACCGGTGATGTCAAAGCATTCCGTTGCCACGGCAATAGCTGACGCCGACGAAACCATGTCGTCGCCGTTGGAATCATCATTGACAGAGTAAGGTATTACGAGGAGGGAGACTAATTAACGGGTTACAAGGGTGGGGCGTGTTTCTAAAATAAACGGGTCAAAAATTATTTAGTTGGCAAATTTTGGGGGTCCCTGTGCCACGCCATGTAGGAAATCTGTTAGGGTTAGAGACAAATTTATATACTTTACTAACGGTAGGTATAATTTTGGACGGAAAGTAGAAACGGGTATTAACGTGACTAATTTTCAATAGTATAGGTACAATTTTGGCCTTCTTCCCTTGTTTTAAAGCCATTGACGGGTAATATAGTTAAGCAATCTATTAGAACTATAAAATTGACTAACAATGAGGCCGAGTACGAGGCCATGATTGCAGGTCTCGAACTGGCTAAAAGCTTGGGGGTCGAGGTTATCGAAGCTAAGTGTGATTCCCTCCTTGTGGTGAATTATTCAATGGGGCGTTTGAGGTAAAAGATGAACGAATGCAAAGGTACCTGGATAAACTACAGGTAACACTACATTGATTCAAGGAGTGGACCCTACAACATGTACCTCGGGATTAAAACAACGAGGTCGATGCTCTTACTAACTTGGGATCGTCGGTTGATGAGGACGAATTCGACTCGAGAATAGTCGTATAACTCATGGAATCGGTAGTGGAAGAAGGTCACGCCGAGATAAACTCGACAAGCTTAACTTGGGACTGGAGAAACAGGTATATAGATTACCCTGAATACCGGGAAGCTTCCCTCAGACCTTAAAGAGTCGAGAGCTCTGCACACAAAGACATCCAGATTTAGCATGTCCGAGGATAACACCCTATTCAGGAGAATGTGCAACGTCCCACTCGCCATATGTTGGGGACGGGAGATACCGAGTATGTCTTGAGCGAATTTCACAAAGGCACCTGTGGGAACCTTTCGGGTGCGTTTGTTCGTAAGATAATCATAGCCGGCTAGTACTGGATCGACATAGAGAAAGATGCGAAAGAGTTATTACGAAAATGCGACGGATGTAAGAGGCATGCACCGATGATCCATCAACCAGGGGAGCTACTGCATTCCGTCTTGTCACCTTGGTCGTTCATGAAATGGGAAATGGACATCGTCAGTCCCCTGCCATGGGCACCCGGTAAGGCTCAATTTATACTATTTATGACTGACTATTTTTCCATATAGGCTGAAGCTCAGGCATTTGAGAAAGTCAGGGAGAAAGAAGTTAGTGATGTTTTTTAGGACCACATAATATGTCGGTTCGGAATGCCGGCCAAGAGCGTATATGACAACGGAAAGCAGTTCATCGGCAACAAAGTGAGCAAATATTTTGAGGACCATAAGAACAAAAAGATCCTATCAACACCCTATCACCCATGTGGCAACGGGAAGGAGGAGTCTACAAACAACACCATACTCCAAAACATTAATAAGAGGTTGACCGACCCCAAAGGAAAATGGAAGAAAAATTTTCCCAAAGTCCTATGGGCCTATCGTACGACCTCAAAATCTAGTATCTGGCCCACCCCGTTCTCGTTGGTCTACGATGCTGAAGCTCTCATACTGGTCAAAGTAGGAGAAGAAAGTTTAAGGTTCTGATATGCAACCGAAAAGTCTAACGGTGAGGCCATGATCACGAGCCTGGAACTATTGGACGAAAGGTACGAGGCCGCCTTCGTCCGGCTGGCGACCCAAAAACAATAGATCAAAATGTATTACAACTGGAAAGACAACCTCTAGCACTTCAATATCGGGGACTTGGTGTTATGAAAGGTGACATTGAACACCTAGAACCCGAACGAATAGAAGCTGAGACCGAATTAGGAAGGTCCATATCAGATTATCGAAATTACCGGTAAGGGTTCATACATACTTGAGGAAGGGAACGGTGAACGACTACCAAATAACTCGAATGTAACCCACTTAAGACGATACTACTACTAAGGTACGACCACATCCATTCTTTTCTTTGCATATATTTCGAATTGGACTAACACTTGTAGGAAACAGCCAAAGAATGATGCAGTTATAAGGCTTGAAAGCACGCATTTCACTCTTTTTCCCTTGGACCGATTTTTTCTCAAATGGGTTTTACGACAAGTTTTTTAACAAGGAAATAGTGGATCGTGCTAACATAGAATCAAAAGTCGGTTATTAACTAGAATTAAGGGTCACATCAACAGTATTCGAGCTCTCTCGGTAATTTTAGAAAGGAAGGAAACTTCGTACTTGAAAGGTCTAGGCATGATGGATAGGATTTATTGTAAGGGCCAAATGGTCAAAAGAATCAATCCTACATAGACCACTTAAGACAAAACGCGAAGCATGTACACACTTACAATCTTGTATATTTTGCACGGGAATGAAAGACAGTTTCCACCTTACAGATACATATTTTTCCCCTTAAGACCATTACATTTTTTTCATTAAGGATATTGAGCCCAAGGGTCGCCTCTATCCGAATCGAAGAGATCATCCCACTCGAGGACTGTCGTCCAGGGAAAACTCGAACGTCTTGGGATATCGAAGATTAGGAGCACAAAAACCTATCATGATGTGCCTAAACTTAAAAGGCTATGGCAACCCCAACTAGGGGACTGTCGTCCTAGGCAAGCCCGGATAGATCGGGTACCAAAGCCCGGAGGTACAAAGACTATCAAGCATTACTCGAACTCGAAAGGCGACGGCCATCCTAGAAATGGCTTGGAGATGTCCGAAGCCCTTAATCAAAATATAAGGCCTTCAAAAGTTCCAAACAAGTTCAAAGGCTACCCTTGACAAAAGTATAATCTAAAAACATCTAAAGAACAACTTCGGGGAAAGCTTGCGCCATACCAAGCCCCTATGAGTTTCAAACAAAATTACATTGAGAACGAGTCTTGTTCGGAGGGAGTCTTGTTCGAACCTCTGAACAAGACCTAATTATTACGTTTTATTCCGTGCTAAGGCATTTGAAATCCTTGCAATCATAAAGAAGTAGCCAAAAGAAACAAAGTCAACAATTGCCAACGGGAAATGCCTTATATAAATTACAATAAAGATATTTACAAAGTCCAACAATAACGGCCTCAAAAAAATGAACAAAATACAAAAACAACGAAAATCCCTAAGGTACATAAGTATGATCTTTACCAGCGGCCGCTTCGTCACCGGGGTTGTCAGGGTCTTCTCCGCCCTCGAGTTTGCCGGAGCCCTCAGAACCTTCATCGTCTTTGGGGTAAGCCAGCTTCTTGGACTCGACCTCGAACCTTTTATCACCTTTGATATCGCCCGACAAGTCGAAACCCCATGCATGGAATTCCTTGAGAGCCTCTCTTTGGGACTACCACTTCACGTACTCAACAGTGACTTTCATGCAGTTCTGGGCTGCATCAGCATCAGCTTTTTACTGGGACACCATCTCTTCAGCAACGTCCCTAGTTATTTTCATCAAGGACTTAGCTATTTTAAGCTTCTTGCTAATAGCATCCCGTTGGCGATGGTCTAGCCCAGTTGAGACTAGAGGTCTTTGATTTTTTATCCTGCGCTTCGTCTTTCACCCTCGCCACTTGAAGTTGGACTTCCACAGAGGGCTCCTGCTCCCAGGAGGTCTCCTTCTCTGAAGCAAATCGGTCCATTTTTCCCTTCCACCCTCGGCCATGACCTTGACTTCGTTCATCTCGGCTCGAAGTTGGCCAATCCACTCAACCTTCTGTGTAACGACCCCGCCAGTTGTTTTGCATATCAGGGTCCCGTTTCCCTAAATAAAACCTTCCATAGCGGCTATTCGTGCTTTATGACTCGCGGGAGTGGGTGGTTCGGGATTTGGGAATGATTTGGATGGTTTAGGAACACTTGGTTCCTTATGGCTGGCTTATTTGGCCAAGTTTGACTTCGGTCCACATTTTGAACAAACGACCTCGGAATCGAGTTCTGACAGCTCCAGTAGCTCCGTATGATGATTTTGGACTTGGGCGCATGTTTGGCTCATGTTTCTAATGACCCGGGAGCATTTCGGCGCCCGAAATGGAAATCAGGATTTCCTTTTGTTAGAATTTGGCCTGGAACGAGACTTCATGCTATCAAGGTTCGAATAGAATTTCGTGATCGGCAATAGTTCCGTACAGTCATTTATGACTTGTTTTCAAAATTTAGGGTCATTCCGAGTAGTATAGACCCGTTCGGCACAATGAAATGAAATCTAGAGTTCTTAAAGTCTTAAGTTTGAATTCAAGGGGTTCAGAGGGGGGTTTCAAGTTCTAGTGATGTTTTGCGTGTTCCGTGAGCCCGAGCGAGTCCGTCATATGATTTGGGACTTGTTGGTATATTTTTGTTGGAGGCTCGAGTGGGTCCAAGGGCTTCCCGGACCCCGCACGGGGCCAAAAACCAGCAAAATCCACTACTGGTGTGGCTGCTTCTGGTGTGACCGCACCTGCAGTCCCAGACTCGCAGGTGCGGAAAGCCCATAGACCCCTCTACCTCCGCAGGTGCGAACTTGTGCCCGCTGGTGCGAGTCCGCTGGTGCGGAAATCCTCTACAGGTGTGAGTTTGCTGGTGCGGACTCCCCCTCACAGGTGCAACCCCAGCTCCCAGGCCCAGCCTCAGCAGGTGCGAGACCGCACCTGCGGCCCCAAAGTCGCTGGTGCGAGAGTCCCTGTAGGCAGCCTATATTTAAGTTCCAAACACGGGTCTTATTCATTTTTCAACCCTTTCACCTCCATTAGAGAGTTCTAGGAGCTTCAAGAACCTGCTCTTGACCCAAATTCAGCAGAGGTAAGTAAATTCTTTTCATTGATCTAGTTTCATACATGAATTAACAAAGAAATCAACTACTAATTCTTGGAAAAATCAAGGTTTTGGGTTGTAAATGGGATTTTGAATAATTAGTGAATTACCCCTTCTTAGCCATTGAATTCCTAAATAAATTATGTAATTACGATCCTTAGACTACGGGTAATTTAATCCTTCAAAAAATTTCAAAATCCAAAAGCGTGGGCCTGGGGTCGAAATTTCGAAAATCGCCAAGAATGTTAAACTTTAGGAATTCTTGCTAATTCTCCTTCTTGAACCTTAAATTGATTCAATTATGTTATGTTTGGATAGTTGTGAACCGTCAAGAGTAGTTTCGGAGTTTCGGGCGCATCTTTTGATCTGGTCATTGGTCCGAGGAGTTCTTTTATCGAGGTGAGTCTCCTTTCTAACCTCGTAAGAGGAAAATTGTCCCTCTAGGTAACCTTGTTTGCTATGTGATGTTATTTGGGGGCTACGTACGCACCGAGTGTCGAGAGTCCGTACGTAGTGGCTATTACTGCTTCGTCAGGGTAGTTAGGACACAGCATACTCATTGTTCTCCTCTGTTGTAGCACATATATTACTTGTATACTTGTGTGATTGGTATTGTTGTCTTTGAACGTGTGGTACTTGGCTTGATTTAAGAAGTGATAAGAGAGCCACGGCAGAGTGATGATTGATTATATTATGGGATCTGGCCGTACGCCACGGCATAGTGATGATTGATTATATTATGGGATCGGGTCGTACGCCACGGCAGAGTGATGATTGATTATATTATGGGATCGGGTCGTACGCCACGGCAGAGTGATGATTGTTTATATTATGGGATCGGGTCGTACGCCACGGCGATATTGAGACTACCAGTGTGGGATCAGGCCGTACGCCACGGCGAGATTGAGACTACCAGGGTGGGATCAGGTCATACGCCGCGGCGAGATTTAGACTACCAGAGTGGGATCGGACCGTACGCCACGGCGAGATTAAGACTACCAGGGTGGGATAGGGACGTACGCCACGCTGAGATTGAGACTACCAGGGTGGGATCGGGTCGTACGCCACGACGGATATCAAACTTGTTTGATTTGAGATTGTTATTTAATGTCGGGTATTGATGTACTTGATTATTTGTTTTACTTGCCTACAGTTTTCTTCACATCCTGCTTACTTTACGACTGTTGGACCTTAGTGAGTATCGAGTCGACCTCTCGTCACTACTTCTTCGAGATTAGACGGGATACTCACTGGGTACATATTTATATATATGTACTCATGCTGCACTTTCTTTCCTTTTCTGTACTTGACTGTACAGGTCCGGAAGCTGGTCCTTCTGATTTTCAGGTCGGTGCCAGATATTGATAGCGTGGTCATACTTCACGGTGAGCTGCTTTCCTGGTGACTTCCTAGCAGCACCCTGGAGTTTCTTTTGTTATGCTCTCTGTCTATTTCATTCAGACTAAGACCCTATATATATATATGTTGCAGTCATTGTTTATTCAGTAGTTGCCCGTGACACTCGTGACACTAGTTCCTGGCACACACGCGGTATATATTTTTGGGGTTTTGGGATGTATATCTATGTGTATGTTTTATTTCGGTTTCGTATCTACTATGACTTTACCTTCACTCAAGGCTAGTATCATATTTGTTATTATAAATGGGTAACCATGGACTTGTTTGATCGAGTGGGAAGGGTATCACTTAGTGAAAGTTATATCGGCTTGCCTAACCCCGCTGTTGAGCGCCATCGCGACCTGAATTTGGATTTGGGTCGTGACAACGTGGTATCAGAGCCTTAGGTTCACGTAGTCTCACGAGTCACGGGCAAACCCAGTAGAGTCTTGAGGATTGGTACGGAGACGTCCGTACTTATCTTCAGAAGGATATAGGGCGTTAAGAAACTCCTTTTGTTCATATCCTATCGTGCAACCAATGATGTACTCAAACTTGTTCTTCTATTCTCTCACAGATGGTGAGGACACGTGCTTCACATGTTTCTGATCCAGGGGAGGCTGGTACCCCCGCCGCTTGAGGCCGTGGTAGGGACAAGGGTAGGGCTCTTATTCGTAGTAGGGGGCGAGAGCGTCCCAGAGCTGTACCGGTTGCACCTATTGAGGATCCTTATGTTGAGGAACAGGATGAGCTGCCTCCAGTAGTTCCACCACCAGCTGATTTTATGACGGCGCGGGGCTTCCAGGAGGTCATGGGCCGTATGCTGAGGTTCATGGATACTATGTCATAGGAGGGGGTACTTCCATCAGATCCTGCTGCTTCTCAGGTAGGAGGGGGAGTTCAGACCCCTACCGCTCAGGCTACAGGACCAGCAGCACCAGTACATCGTACTCCAGATATTCCACCAGTGATTAAGGTTCAACCTGGGGTGGCAGCACCAGAGCCCAGGCCAGTTGCAGAGATAGACCAGCAGAAGTTGCTCGGTAGATGGACCCAACTTCGCCCTCCGACCTTTGGGGGTGAGCGAGGAGAGGATGCACAGGAATTTATCGGGAGGTGCAGGTACAGACTGCACAACATGAGGATATTAGAGTAACACAGGGTAGATTTCACGACATTTTAGCTTGAGGGCAGACCTCGCCGCTGGTGGCAGTCATATGCTCTTAGTAGGCCAGTAGGATCGCCACCAGTTACTTGGGAGCAGTTTATTCAGTTATTTTTGGACAGATACATTCCACCATCTGAGAGGGAGGAGCTTCGGGGTCAGTTTGAGAGGTTAGAGCAGGGGCAGATGTCTGTGTAAGATTATGAGGCCAGGTTCTCAGAGTTGTCTCGCCATGCTCTCATGATATTGCCCACAGATGCTGAGAGGGTTCGACGGTTTGTGGCAGGCTTACATCCAGGTATAAGGACTTCCATGGCCAGAGAGGTAGAGATGGGTACCCTATATCAGCTTGTAGTCGAGATAGCTCGACGTATCGAGGGTTACCGTGCGGGGCAGAAAATAGGGTCAGCCAGGTTAGCAGGGTCAGCAAGACAAGAGGGCCAGGTTGTAGGCGACTTCAGAGGGGCTCCAGCTAGGGCCAGGGGTCAGTACAGAGGTGTACGGTTCAGCAGGCCTTCCTATTCAGCACCTCCAGTACCTCCTAGGGTTGTTCCAGTCAGGCCCCAGTTTAGCGCCATGCCAGAGCGCTCCTATCATCCTTCAGCCTTCCAGAGTGCACCGAGCAGTTATTCTAGCCATTAGAGATCCTCCAGTTCTTATCCTAGTACTTAACTAGGGGATTCACACCGCTCTTCAGCTAGTCAGGGTTCCTCCTCTTCAGGGCAGCAAGCAGTAGTGCTAGGGGGTTGCTTCAAGTATGGGGATCTGGGTCACGCATGGAGGTTTTGTCCCAGGAATCGGGTCAAGGCCATGCAGCAAAGCCAGCAGCCTATGATTACAGCACCAGCAGCACGACCACTTAGGGGTGGAGGTCATATCGGCAGGGGCCGTCCTAGAGGGGGAGGCCAGTCAGGAAGGGGTCGTTTAGTTCTAGCTCGTCCTGGGGGAGATCAGACATCGGGTGCTCCAGCGAGAGTTTATGCTATTCCAGCCAGGGCAGACGCAGTGGCATCAGACGCTGTGATTACAGGTATTATTTCGGTCTGTGGTAGGGAGGCTTCAATACTATTTGATCCAGGGTCTACTTATTCATATGTTTCAGCCTTATTTGCCCATTCTCTGGATGTTATTTGTGAGTCTTTGGGTTCTCTCTTGTATGTATCCACTCCTTTGGGCGACTCTGTAATGGTAGACCGGGTCTACCGGTCTTGTATAATTACCTTCTGTGAGTTGGAGACTAGAGTCGACCTGTTGTTGCTAGATATGGTTGATTTCGAGGTCATCTTGGGCATGGATTGGTTGTCCCCTCATCATGTTGTCCTGGATTTCCATGCCAAGACAGTGACATTAGCCGTGCCTGAGTCTCCGAGGTTAGAGTGGAGGGGTTCTTCAGTTAGTGCCTTCAGCCGGGTCATTTCCTTCATGAAAGCTCAGCATATGGTCGAGAAAGGGTGTCTGTCTTACCTTGCTTATGTACGCGACACCACCGCCGAGTCTCCTACTCTTGATTCAATGCCTGTCGTTCGGGAGTTTCCGGAGGTGTTTCCTTCAGATCTTCCAAGCATGCCTCCAGATCGAGATATAGATTTCTGCATTGATTTGGCACCAGATATTCAGCCTATTTCTATTCCTCCCTATCGTATGGCTCCTAAAGAGCTAAAGGAACTGAAGGAGCAGCTTGAGGAGTTGTTGTCCAACGGGTTTATTAGGCCGAGTGTTTCGCCATGGGGTGCTCCAGTCCTATTTGTGAAGAAGAAGGATGGGTCTATGCGGATGTGTATTGACTACCGCCAGTTGAATAAAGTGACCATCAAGAACAAGTATCCTCTGCCGCGCATTGATGATTTTTTTGATCAGCTACAGGGTGCTCGTGTGTTCTCTAAAATTGATCTGAGGTCAGGTTACCACCAGTTTAAGATTCAGGCTTCTGATGTCCCGAAGACTGCATTTCGCACCAGATATGGCCACTATGAGTTCTTAGTGATGTCCTTTGGCTTGACTAACGCCCCAGTAGCATTTATGGACTTCATGAATAGGGTATTCAGATCGTATATCGACTCCTTCGTTATTGTTTTCATTGATGATATATTGATCTACTCGCGGAGCCTGGGAGAGCACGAGCAGCATTTGAGACTTGTACTTCAGACCTTGCGAGAGCAGAAGCTATATGCTAAGTTCTCCAAGTGCAAGTTTTTGCTGGAGTTCGTGGAATTTCTAGGGCATGTGGTTTCAGGTGAGGGTATCAAGGTTGATCCGCAGAAGATTGAGGCAGTTCAGAGTTGGCCACGTCCTACTTCAGCTTCAGAGATCAGGAGTTTTCTGGGTTTAGCAGGTTATTACCGTCGATTCGTGGAGGGATTCTCTTCTATTGCCGCTCCACTGACTAGATTGACTCAGAAGAATGCTCCATTTCAGTGGTCCGACGATTGTCAGGCGAGCTTTCAGAAGCTCAAATCAGCATTGACTTCAGCACCAGTGTTATCATTGCCTTCGGAGTCTGGAGTGTATATAGTGTATTGCGACGCCTCGCGCGTCGGGTTGGGATGTGTGTTGATGCATGATGGTAGGGTTATTGCTTATGCTTCGCGACAGCTAAAGGTTCATGAAAAGAATTACCCTGTGCACGATTTGGAGTTGGCAGCGATTGTTTATGCTTTGAAGATATGGCGACATTATTTTTACGGTGTATCTTGCGAGGTCTATACTGATCACCGCAGCCTGCAGTACTTGCTTAAGCAGAGGGACCTTAATTTGAGGTAGCGAAGGTGGCTTGAGTTATTAAAGGACTACGTTCTCACTATTATGTATCATCCGGGCAAGGCAAATGTAGTGGCGGATGCATTGAGTAGGCGGGCAGCTAGCATGGGTAGTTTGGCCTACATTTCAGCTGAGGAGAGGCCTTTAGCCTTGGACATTCAGTCCTTGGCCAATCGATTAGTGAGATTGGACCTTTCCGAGCCTCGTCGAGTTTTGGCTCATGTGGTTGCGCAGCCTTCATTATTGGGAGAGATCAAGGCTCGACAATTTGATGATCCAAGTCTAGCAGAGCTCCGGGATACAGTGGTCCAGGGCAGGGCCAAAGAGGTTACCTTAGGCGAGGATGGTGTTCTGCGACTCCAGGGTTGATTGTGTGTTCCTGATATTGATGGCCTGAGGGAAAGGATTCTAGTAGAGGCACTTAGCTCTCGGTACTCTATTCACCCAGAAGCGACGAAGATGTATCGTGATTTGAGGCAGCACTACTGGTGGAGGGGGATGAAGAAGGACATTGTTCAGCATGTGGCTCGGTGTCTTAGTTGTCAGCAGGTTAAGTACGAGCATCAGCGGCCATGAGGCTTGTTTCAGCAGATGCCCATTCCTCAGTGGAAATGGGAGCGTATCACCATGGACTTCGTGGTTGGGTTGCATCGGACCTTGCGGAAGGTTGACGCGGTTTGGCTCATTGTGGACAGAGTGATCAAATCGGCGCATTTCATTTCTGTGGCTACTACTTACACTACAGAGAGGTTGGCTCAGATTTATCTTCGTGAGATAGTCCGGTTGCATGGTGTGCCAGTGTCTATCATTTCAGATCGGGGTCCTCAGTTCACTTCGCACTTTTGGAGATCTTTGCACAGCGAGATGGGTACTCAGATAGACCTCAATTCAGCTTTTCACCCTCAGATTGATGGCCTGTCAGAGCGTACACCTCAGATTCTGGAGGATATGCTCAGGGCTTGCGTGATTGATTTCGGGGGACAGTGGGACCAATTCCTACCTTTGGCGGAGTTTGCATACAATAATAGTTCAGTATAGCATTGAGATGGCCCCATTTGAGGCTTTATATGGTCGGCGATGCCGTTCTCCGATTGGGTGGTTTGAGCCTGGTGAGGCCATGTTATACGGTACAGATCTGGTCAGAGATGCCTTGGAAAAGGTGAAGATTATTCAAGAGAGGTGAAGATTATTCAAGAGAGGCTCCGTACAGCACAGTCTAGGCAGAAGAGCTACGCAGATCAGCGGGCACGTGATGTATCATTCATGGAGGGAGATAAGGTTATGTTGAAGGTTTCGCCGATGAAGGGCATTATGAGATTCGGGAAGAAAGGCAAGTTGAGCCCTAGGTTTATAGGTCCTTTCGAGGTGATAAAGCGGGTTGGAGAGGTTGCTTGTGAGCTTGCTTTGCCTCCAGCCATATCAGGAGTTCACCCAGTATTTCATGTATCTATGCTTCGGAGGTATCACGCCGACTTCTCGCACGTGGTTGATTACAGCACTATTCAGTTAGATGAGAAGTTGGGCTACGAGGAGGAGCCAGTGGCCATTATTGATAGGCAGGACCGCCAGTTGAGGTCTAAGACAGTTTCCGCGGTTAAGGTCCAGTGGAGAGGCCAACCAGTTGAGGAGGCGACTTGGGAGTCCAAGCGGGACATGCGGAGGAGATATCCACAGCTATTCAGCACCCCAGGTACGATTCTAGTCCCGTTTGAGGACGAACGTTTGTTTTAGAGGGGGAGAATGTAACAACCCTGCCGGTCGTTTTGCGTATCAGGGTCCCGTTTCCCTAAATGAAACCTTCCATAGCGGCTATTCGTGCTTTATGACTCGCGGGAGTGGGTGGTCCGGGATTTGGGAATGATTTGGATTGTTTAGGAACACTTGGTTCCTTAAGGCTGGCCTATTTGGCCAAGTTTGACTTCGGTCCACATTTTTAGCAAACAACCTCGGAATCGAGTTCTGACAGCTCCAGTAGCTCCGTATGATGATTTCGGACTTGGGCGCATGTTCGGCTCAGATTTCTGATGACCCGGGAGCATTTCGGCGCCTGAAATGGAAATCAGGATTTCCTTTAGTTAGAATTTGGCCTGGAACAGGACTTCATGCTATAATGGTCCGAATGGAATTACGGGACCAATAATAGTTTTGTACAGTTATTTATGACTTGTCTGCAAAATTTGGGGTCATTCCGAGTAGTATAGACCCGTTCGGCGCAATGAAATGAAATCTAGAGTTCTTAAAGTCTTAAGTTTGAATTCAAGGGGTTCGGAATGGGGTTTCAAGTTCTAATAATGTTTTTTGTGTTTCGTGAGCCCGAGCGAGTCCGTCATATGATTTGGGACTTGTTGGTATATTTTGTAAGAGGCTCGGGTGGGTCCAAGGGCTTCCCAGACCCCGCACGGGGCCAAAAACCACAAAGATCCACTACTGGTGTGGCTGCTTCTGGTGTGACCGCACCTGCGGTCTACCAGTCGCAGGTGTGAGACCGCACCTGCGGTCCCAGCCTCGCAGGTGCGGAAAGCCTATAGATCCCTCTACCTCCGCAGGTGCGGACTTGTGCCCGCTGGTGCGAGTCCGCTGGGACGGAAATCCTCCGCAGGTGCGAATTCGCTGGTGCGGACTCCCCCTCGCAGGTGCGACCCCAGCTCCCAAGCCCAGCCTCCACAGGTACGGCCAATTCTTCACAGGTGCGGGACCGCACCTGCGGCCCCAAAGTCGCTGGTGCGAGAGTCCCTGTAGGAAGCCTAGATTTAAGTTCCAAACGCGGGTCTTCTTCATTTTTGAACCCTTTCACCTCCATTAGAGAGTTCTAGGAGCTTCAAGAACCTGCTCTTGACCCAAATTCAGTAGAGGTAAGTAAATTCTTTTCATTTATCTAGTTTCATACATGAATTAACAAAGAAATCAATTACTAATTCTTGGAAAAATCTAGGTTTTGGGTTGTAAATGGGATTTTGGAAAATTAGTGAATTACCCCTTCTTAGCCATTGAATTCTTAAATAAATTATGTAATTACGATCCTTAGACTACGGGTAATTTAATCTTTCAAGAATTTTCAAAATCCGAAAGCGTGGGCCCGGGGTCAAAATTTCGAAAATCGCCAAGAATGTTGAAATTTAGTAATTCTTGCTAATTCTCCTTCTTGAACCTTAAATTGATTCAATTATGTTATGTTTGGCTAGTTGTGAACCGTTAAGAGTAGTTTTGGAGTTTCGGGCGCATCTTTTGATCTGGTCCTTGGTCCGAGGAGTGCTTTTATCGAGGTGAGTCTCCTTTCTAACCTCGTAAGAGGGAAATTGTCCCTCTAGGTACCTTGTTTGCTATGTGATCTTGTTTGGGGCTACGTACGCACCGATTGACGAGAGTCCGTACGTAGTGGCTATTACTGCTTCGTCCGGGTAGTTAGGACACAGCATACTCATTGTTCTCCTCTGTTGTAGCATAGATATTACTTGTATACTTGTGTGATTGGTATTGTTGTCTTTGAACGTGTGGTACTTGGCTTGATTTAAGAAGTGATAAGAGAGCCACGACAGAGTGATGATTGATTATATTATGGGATCGGGTCGTACGCCACGT
>ML280650.1:571-20306 GCA_005239495.1 Nicotiana undulata
ACATGATTTTGACATATTTCAATCTCAACGGGTTTACCCATACGTGACCCATATCAAAAGAGCTCTTTGAATACAAAAGAATAATAAAAGCGGTAAAGAATATAAAAAAAATGCACATATGTATAAAAGCAGTAATTAAACAATTTAGGCCAAGTTTAATCATTAAGCGACCGTGCTAGAACCACGGAACTCGGGAATGCCTAACACCTTCTCCCGGGTTAACAGAATTCCTTACCCGGATTTTTGGTTCGCAGACAATTTAACGGAGTCAAAATTCCTCAGTTTTGGGATTTTAATAAATAAATGGTGTCCCGGAACACCGTAAAAAAATTCGGGTGGCGACTCTGAATAAAATAAATCCCAAAAATCGAATAATGTCACTTTAATTGGAAAAACTCCCTTATTACCCATACGGGTAAAAAAAGAGGTGTGACATGGATGATGACTCGGGAACTGGCCCTGACGACCCTGACAACCCTGATACCCACTCTGGTAACTCTGAAGTTGTTGTGCACTGGTAGGTGCTGGTGGTGCACTAACATGAGTTGGCGGTGCACGAGGAGATACCTGAAGTTCTGACTGAAAAGGTCGGGGTGGATGAACCCTACTGAAAGAATCCCTGCCTCCAGATGAGGCTCCACTGAATCTACCAAAATGACGGGGCCTCTTGTCAGTCCCCTGACCACCTCCCTGTGACAAAATCATCTCAATCCTCCTGGCCAAATCGGCCGCATCCTGGAACGAAATATCAGTACTCGACTCCCTGGCCATATGTAGTCGTATAGGCTGGGCCAATTCCTCAATGAACCTTCGAACTCTCTCCCGATCAGTGGGGAGTATCATCAATGCATGATTGGCTAGAGCGATGAACCTGGTCTCGTACTTAGTAACAGACATAGATCCCTGCTGGAGGCGCTCAAACTGCCTCCTAAGATCCTCTCACTGAGTAATGGGAAGGAACTTCCCCAAAAATACCTCTGTGAACTGAGCCCAAGTCAAAGGTGTAGACCCAGCTGGTCTAGCTAAGCAGTAGTCCCTCCACCAAGTCTTGGATGCGCCAGATAGTCGAAAAGTAGCGAAGTCAACTCCATTGGACTCCACTATGCCCATGTTCCGAAGAACCTCATGACAACTGTCCATGTAATCCTGTGGATCCTCTGATGGTGCACCAGTAAAAGTAGTAGTGAATAACTTGGTGAATCTGTCCAGTCTCCATAGAGCATCTGCTGACATAGTTGCACCCTCGGCTGTCGGTGCCACAATACCCGGCTGAGCTACTCCAGCTGTGTGAGGTGCTGGAGTATGAAACTGAGTGGCAACCTGCTCTGGGGTATGAATAACAGGAGTCTGGTCCCTCCCCTAACCTGAGAAGCAGCTGGTGCAGTAGGAAGAAGACCTGCATGTGCTACACTCTCCATGATTCCTATCACCCGGACAAGAGCGTCCTGAAGCACTAGGGTAGCTATGAACCCCTCTAGGACCTGCACTGGTTCAACTGGGACTGCCGGAACGGGGACCTTCTCGTCAGACTCGACCTGAGTGTCCTCCACTGGGGCTGCTGCTTTAGGCTGAGCCCGGCCCCGGCCTCGACCTCTAGCACGGCCTCGTCCTCGACCTCGACCCCTCGTAGGAGCTGTAGCAGGAGTGTCGGGCTGCTGGGCGGAACCAAGGGAAGCACGCGTTCTCGCCATCTGCGAGAGAGTAATTAGAGACTCAATTAGTTAATTAGAATTCAATTGGCACGACAAAGAATGAAAGATGAGAAGTTATTCCTAACTTTGCAGCCTCTGGGGATAAGTACAAACGTCTCCGTATCGATCCCTCAAACTCTACCAAGGTTGTTCGTGAGTTGTGATACCTAAGCAACCTAGTGCTCTGATACCAACTTGTCACAACCCGAAATCCCACCCTTCAGGACGTGACTGCGTCTAACGTTGAACCCGCTAGACAAGCCAACGTGCTCAAATAATCTAACTTTTACAACCCAATTAGACAGTAGTAAAGAAAATACCTTAAAAAAAAATTAACAAAAATAACGAAATACCTCAGAATTTTAACAGCGGAACTGTAATAGAAATTCGAAAATGCAAAGTGAAATAGTGAAATACATAGCGTCCCATAAGCCCAAAACTGGGGTGTCACAACTCACGAACTGTCTAAACAGAATGCTAAATACAGAGTCTGAAAAGAAATACATCATTGTCTGGAACTACGGGAAAAGATAAGACAATAAGAAATCCAAAGGCAGGAGAGACACCAAGGCCCACGAACGCCAGCGACTATACCTTGAAGCTCTGGGTGGACTGAAGGTGACTCCCTCAATGCAGTCCACTGGGTACGGATGTGGGGTATGCACAACATTAAGAAGTGCAGTGTAGCATCAGTACAACTGACCCCATGTACTGAGTAAGTGCCGAGCCTAACCTCGGCCGAAGTAGTGACGAGGATAGACTTAGCAACAACGTTAACCTGTTCTATTTTACAACTCAAAGCATGGAAAATCAAGGCAAAAGATAGGCAGACAAGTATGGGATACGGGAGCAGTAAAGAGGAACAAGTGAAATGAAGCAGTTAAATTGACATATAGAAGTAAACAAGGGAGGCAATTTAACACAATATCTAATGAAACAAGTATAAGTACCAGAAATGTAAATAATGGCACAACATCACCCTTCGTGCTTTTACTCTCTTCCTCACTATGCAATGTAATCAAATATCATGGCACGACATCACCCTTCTTGCTTTACACTCTTCCTCACCAAACAATGACAGATATAATGACAAGGAGTACAACATAGTGGAAATACATTTCAATATCACCCTGCAAGTGGAAATCATCAATCAATTTCACAACAAGTGCCCGACAAGGGTCTCAACTATAACCAATCATTTCAAATATATCCTTAATAGTTGGGTTTCAATCGAACCGATATATCATAAGTTCATCAACCAATATTTCCAACAACAATGGCTTCCACGTAGAGACAAGTTCATAATATAACGAACATGGAAGTAATAACAAGATTTTTATCAAAAATAGACTCACGGGCATGCTGGACACACAATGCATAGGTACTCGTCAGCTTACCTATGCATTGAACATGATAAATACTTAGCACCTAGCATACACTACCTATTCCCTCACCAAAGTTAGGCAAGACACTTACCTCGGGTCCAAAATAGAGCAATCAACCCTCTAACACCGCCTTTCCTTTAGAACTTAACTCCGTAATGGTATTATCTAGACATAATTAACTTAAGTACATCAATAAAGACTCAATAAATCCAACCCATAGTCTAATTACCCATTTCCAAGCATTCTTCCAAAAATACCAAAATTCGACCCCGGGCCCGCTTGGTCCAAACACGAGGCTCGGACCAAAACCCGATCACCCATACCCCCACGAGTTAGAATATATAATTTATTTTGAAATACGACCCCAAATTGGGGTTGAATTACCCAAAATCCCCAAAAACCTAACTCTACCCAAAACCCCTAATTTCTACTTTGATTTTAGGATTTTAGGCCTAGACTCTAGTGATTATGGAAGAAAAATGGAAGAAATCGATGTTAGAAACACTTACCCAAGAGGCTATGGAGGAAGAATTGGCTTGGGGGTCGCCTGTGGGGTCTTGGTGAAGAAGTTGGTGAAATATGAAAAATCCCGTGTAAGTATTCTGTTTTTGAGTAATGAAATAACTGGGCGAAAATTGTTCTCTGCTATCGCGGATCAAAGGCTGCGATCGCAGAGAAGAGAACACCAGACACCAGAAAATGAGCCAAAACACTAGATTTTTGACACTTTAACACCCCGTTAGCTACCCAGAACTCACCCGAGCCCTCGGGGCTCAAAACCAACAACACACACGATTCCCAAAACATCCTACGAACTTGTTCAAGCTTGCCTCAGAGCTAATATGGTTTGAAGGCATGGGTTGCCTAGGTGTACTTGGGCCTGTTAAAGGCTCTCTATAGTTGTTTCATTACTGTTATGTAATTCATTCATTAATCTGGTCTGTAATAGTTTTGTAACAAACAAAATCTGGGCTATTTAGTGAAATTGGGAAGGGTTCTTATTTTATTTTGCTAAGTCAGGTAGAAATTATGCCTATAAGATCTCATTTATGGTGACTCTGCTATGAGTTTCATATCCTGCTTATTAATTGTATAAGTCCTATGGCGTGTTTACTTACCTGAAATCCTGCCTATAGGATTGGCGTTATGATTTAGTGAAAATCCTGTCTTTAGGTGTATCAATCTGTCCAGTAAACGTGTTAGCAATCATGCCTATAGGACCAACATCTGGCTTAACTATTTCTTACTCAATGTGTATAAATTCCTGCTAAAATAGTGTTTAATAGTAATAGATATCATGCCTATAGGATTAAGAATCAATCCAATGATAGAAATCATGTCTATATGACCAAAAACAGTTCGATGATAGAAATGATGCCTATAGGATTAAAATCAGTTCACTCATAGAAATCATACCTATAGGACTCTATTAAATGATTTGGAATATGATTATCACTACCCATCACTTAGACAACATGCCTATAGGATTGAACAATAATTCTGGACTTAGGGATTGTGAGTTACTGTTATTTACCAGCGCATGAAATGCTCAGATATTGCACAAAATGAAAATCAATAGGCAATTAGTAGGTCCTAACACTCGCATTAAAAACTGATTGCACACTACTGCTCGCATGTTCATCACATAGATATCCTGCCTATAGGAAGGACTTCATGATTAATAAAACATGCTAATCAGCTAGGTGCATTTGTTGTTTATATGTGGAGGTCAATATGAGCCCATATATGCTTTTACTTGAAATTGTTTTGCTTGTCGCCTAGTATTTTACAATTTTGAGCAACTTAGGCTTAGTCTAGAACCATCCTAAATAGGGGTCCCAATGCTTCCAGGACCCCAGGTAAGGGACAGGTAGTGCACGCATAGGAAACGTATTAGACTCAACTAGAGAGCTTTAGGTAAAAACTCAAAGATAGTAATCGGGTAGAAGGAGATGATAGTATGTGCCCGCTGGATTATATGAGTAACACCCTCATCTTGGGGAAGTTACGAAGTATTATTTATGTTGCATGGGGTGATCTTATAGGCTAAAAAAATTAGGACCCCCTATCCTTATTAAATATTTTTCTTCGCTTTCTTAGGCTAATTCGCAATAATTTAAGTTCGACCGGGACCCACCTTGTGGACCTCGAGGGGTACCTAACACTTTTTCCTCAAGGTAATTTGAGTCCTTACCCGATCTCTGGTGATGCAAACTGGTATAATCTGAGTCATTTGCTATAGGTGCCCTAACGCACCTTAATCCGTTAGGTGGCGACTCTAACAACCAATTCTTTTCCCCTACCCTCTCAAAAGGAGTTGTCAAAATGTCGAAACTCAATTTCGCGAGAAAAAGAGGCGCGACACCTAGGACTGTTCAAAAGCGAACCAAAACCGTTAATCGAACCGAACCGATGACTTATTGGCTTATTGGTATCGTATTATCGGGGTAATGTATGGTGAACGGATTGAGATTTTATAATTATTGACTTAACGGTTTGGGGATGGATTACTCAATTTTCTAATCGGGCAAACCGTTAACCCGTTAAGAATTTTTATATTTAGCATATATTGTAGCACAGTAAAGTTAGGCAGAGATGTAGTAAGATGGATGAAGCTAGTTTTCATCATGTTTAGGATGCTTGTCTAGATTTTGTACAATGCAATAAACTCGAACTATGTTCTTTGCATAGATTCGCTGGTATATGTTATGTCTTCCTTATCATTCGTTCTTGTATGTACTAGATTGGAAGACGACTCTTCGAAAATACTATTTATATTAACAAGTCAGTTTTTTGAATTTGAATTTGACATTAGTCTCAAAGCATTGACATGCCAAATTACTATGACCATTTGGTACTGATTGTTAAAAAAAAATCTATTTAGTTTAGCCGATAAACCGTCTGATAGTAGTTAATCTGATACCAATTCGCCTTTTGTTTTATTGGATGGCTAGCAGATTATTACATTTATAATCCGATAACCGATAAGTCAAATTGTTAAGCGTAACTATCCGCCGATAAGTACCCCTAGGTCTATCACATCCATATATAGATAAAATTGGGCAATAAGAAAGTGAGGTGCCACCTCTCTTAGGCCACAAAACATATTTATCTTTTTTCTCCCTTTTTGGGATTTTTCATCATTCTTTCAATTTATTTTATAATAAAATTAAAAAATTTATTTTCATAACTCACAACTCTTTATCTTCATAACCTATGCTTTTAATAGTCTCAATAACTCCAATACCTTTCATATTCATAACCTCCAAAAATTTAATATGTAAGTTTATAATAATTTATCTCATTTTTTTAATCTCCCCCTTCATTTCTCTAATTTTCATAACTCGAACTACCTTATATTCTACTTGTAATAATATCTATAACTCCCGTGCTTTTCATATTCATAACCTCCAAATATTTAATTTAAAAATTAAAATACCTTATGGTATTCAACTATTTTTTCCTATATAAATTCATAACTTTGTTTCATGAGACCCCTACCCAAGACTACCATTTTTATTCTTTACCTGAAATAGTAATGCTGTCATATTTATCACAACATTTGATTCATGTTTTAGTTTGGCTTGAGGAAGAAGGCTCTGGAATAATGATCGATATTGGGGGAGTCGACAAGAACTCGAAAAATTATACACTGATTTGCATTTCTATTTCCTTCTATTTTCTTAAGATTAAGGTCTCATGTTGTATCTTTTTCTTCTCTATATACTTTCTCATGTGTTCTCTTTCGCTTTATTTTCTATCAACTTTTGTTTGTCGCAAGTTTGTATTTTTGTTTAGATTCAAATTAATTACTTATGAGTTAAACTTTGTTGGATGTCTGCTAACTAGTAACCAATAACAGCTCATTGTGTAAAAGTGATAAATTTTAAATATTCAAATACGCCCTTCATTGAATATTTTGGCAACACTTCTTATTTCATTTAGCAAGTAAAAAGTGTTAGAGATAAAAGTCACAGAGCAGGCGCAAGTTCTTCTTGCTGAGTCATAGGCATGTGTTGTTTCTTGTAAAATAGAAATTATTTTCTACTTCATTTTTTTCTTGTAATTTTTATGAAGTAAGTAGTTATTTTATTTGAAGTATTGTGATAATTATCTTTCTTTTTGAAAGTTATGTTTTGATTTTCTTTTTTGAATTGCCTATTATTTGTAAAATAAGAAATTAAATTTTTTAATTTTGCTGAGAGGATACAAATAACTGAGCAAGTATTATGAAGTGAAGTACTCTCTTCTCCTTGGAATGAAGAATATGTTATGGAAACTAATGAATAGAAAAGAAAAGACAAAGATGAAGGCTAAAATGACATTACGAGAAGGAATAGAAAAAAGAATACACAACAATTTCTATATATTTCTTTTGTTATATTTTCTCTTCGTTGTTAGTTTCTATACTTTTATTTCATATTTCTTTTATTTGAATATGAGAAATTTTAGCAAAGCCTATGTTTTACTATCTAATGAAAAAATTATCTATTTACATGCCTTTAACATATAATTGTATTTTAAAAGTCATGTATTAACCTCTCTCTTTCTCCTCATTTATTGTAATATATGTAAGTGAATTTTTTTTCTTAATAATCCTTTCTCTTTTACTTCCTTTTAAAAAAGAAATCTGGAAAAAATGCAATAACGTAAAATCTAATTCTAAGTAAAATGCTAAGTATATGATTTATCAATATGTAAAATTATCTTTTTATCTCTCTCATCCACCATATGTCGTTATATATATTTTTTTAATTTAGTGATATTTTTAATAACCACGCGAAGCGCGGAAAATTTCACTAGTTAATAATATAATTCTCACATAAAAATTTCACTCGAGTTACTTTGATATGTTTGTTTGGTTGTATGAGAAAAAAATCACAGCATAACATAATAATTAATTGACTTTCTTACAACTAGCTAGTATTAGTACCCGCGTGATGCGCGGATAATTAAAAGGAACAGTCTACACCGTAATGTTTAATTTGTTAGTGTTAATATATCATCTTTACAACCAAACATTAAAAATATTTTGAGACTCCAGTAAAAAATTTATTCCATCGCACTAATAAATGTTCCATGAAAAATAATAATACTGTACAATCTGGTTGATATGAATGTTTCACGAAATAAAATGATGCTATACAATTTGCTTGGTATGAAACATGTACTTAAGGGGACATTTTCCTTTAATTTCCTTATGCAAAGTCAGTTTAAAAACATGAGAAATCTCTTTAATTTCCTTATGTAGAATTTATCTAGAGTTATAATTTTCCTAATTGTCGGAATTCTTCCCGCTATGTTCTCTGCAATTTCGCCTATGTATTATCCACTAATCGTGAGCACTTTAGGTGCCATAATTCTCTCTCAAGCAACTACAATAATTTACTAGACATATTCTCTCGAATTACGCTAGTTGGATTTATCTAACCGCTCATTATGACCACATCAAGGCTTTGTTATTTCTAAACCTACCTTTAAACCCGCTATATTAATTTCTCACATACGTTAGGAGTGACGTTGTTCAACAACCACCTAAATATGTATACTTTCTCAAGCAACACATAATAAATAGGCACAGTCAATCGATGACCATTCAATCAACAACAATAAACACGTAGTTGAACAAGTAGAGAAATCCAACGGCTCAATTATATAAAAACATAACCAGAATTTATCCTACAAAAGGTTCCATCAAAACCCTACATAACAAATTAGCTATTTATAATAGTATGTAAAACTACAATACTAAAAGTCATAACCAACAATGAAAAATAGGAAGAGGAAGGAAAAACTCGTAGAAGAATTCCCCACCTTGCTCTTATTGTGTCTCTGTCTCCTTAGGTCGAACTTGTGTCAAAAGTATGTCCCAGATCCTCAAAATACCATTTTTCTATGTATATATCAAGTAGGGTCGGGCCCAAACAATTATATCTTCTCCTACGCGAAAAAGGACAAGTTTCCAGGCCTGGAGTAGCGCGGGCGCGCTAGTGCTCGCGCTAGTAGACTTTTATTCTGCCCCAGTCCGCATCAGGTCCACGGTCGCAATTTCGATCGCGTTTTTGACCCTGTTCCATTTGGAATTTGGAAAAACGTAAAACATGAAAGTTGTATCCCCTTGCGTTAGATTTTCAACCATATATTATATAGCCCAAATGGAATTCGTAGAAAAAAGTTATGTCCATTTTACTAGACAGTACACAATATGCCTCCTCGAGTCTTCGTTTGTTCTTAACTATCAAATTTGACCCCCGAACCCGATCCCGGCTTGATTCCTTGAGCTTTTACTCATACCTCAAAGCTCCAAATCACTTAAATTCATTCCATAACATCTGTATAGCTCAGAATCACTCCTAGAAGGCATAAACCACACAATTAGTGCAACACACTAGCGATTAAAGCTCAAACTCAATTAAAGTGCAATAAATTAGAGTGTAATAAACGACTAAAATACGTAATTATAGCCGATCATCAACACCCGCACTTAAACCATTGCTCGTCCTCGAGCAATCAAACTACACTTTATATAGACACGACATTTTTAAGCAATTCTCCTTACTCATCACATCAAGAATATTTAAAATAGACTAAGCACAAAAACGTAACATCTTCACCTCAAGAGTTGACTCACAAGTACCCCGTATTATTCACAGCTCACCCACTTACTCTAACATAGAGGTCACTGACATTACCTTTCCTTCATGAATCAAGTGCCCTCACACAACAAAAGAGAGTAGTTCCACACAATAAAATTTAAGAACACATATGAACTTAAGATAGAAAGAATTCACTCACTCACAGAAATAACATTCATGTGCCACAAAGATGCACCATAGGATTGCCCGTAGTGTACTACTCTACTAATCGAGCTCATTCAGTCTAGGATCAAGTAGGACTTTATTTGGTTGTAATGTAGGCTACGGGACAAGTATGATACATTTAGATATAAGAGTGACTACACCTCCCTAAGCACTTTAATACATATACTTTAACATTCAAACCTCATACTTAAGTCAAACCAAACTCCGCCTTCCACATCAATGTATTTTACCCCCACTTCTTTAAGCACAATTACATCAAGAGTCACCACTTATCAAGGAATATGTTTTTTTTCCCACAACAATACAACTATTTTTTTTCATTTTTTTTCAAGTGACTCTTACTTTTCTAAAACAGTGCACCTTTCTCCTTATTTTATTAGTTCCACTCAAAAGCCAAACCAACCACCACACGCTTTAACTTTTACACAGTTCATAACAATTCAAGTGCTCATGAGAGGTTAGAATGTTCAAATATATAGTTAATTCAAACAAATGGGTAAGGATTGTAATGTGGTTTCCAAAGAGACATGATTACAAGCTCAAAGAGGTTAACTACGATACATACTAATTTGGTGGGTAAAATATACATAGCTGGCTCAACAAAGAAATGCCTATATCACTTCCAAGATTGAACAAAACTTCTATTTCGCTTTGCAAACACACGGGGCAAGTTCTAGACATCAAATGCAATGCACAGAATAACACACAAACCTCACATACACATGGCACTTAACTCACTCAGGATTGGATTCATTAAGACACTCTAGTCAAAGCAGTTAAGCAAATTTAAAATCATACAATTTAAGGTACTTATACAAGAGTCATAAACTGAGCCTAAGTGTCACAACCAAAGTACTCACTATTCTCAAGGTATAACAAAGTCAAGAGATATTGCTTCAATTCAAACACAATGACTCCTATTCCTAACAAAAAAAAAACTAACTATACCCGGTTCAAACAAAACCCTTAGAAAAGAACAGCGGCACAAAGAAAAACCAAGGGGGAATTGCTACACTACCTAACAAAAGAAAATCTTTTTGTTTTTTTTCTTTAGACTTAAATCCCTCAAGAAATTGTCTAATAGATCCATCGTCGGGAAAAGTCCAATATTTTCTATTTAAAAAAAATTATTCATTATTCAATTAAACTAACACAACTAAAATAACATAGAAAGTCACCCAGACAATTTCTTCACCCCACACTTAAAATTGTGCATTGTCCCTAATGCACACCCATACATACAATAGGGCAAAAGAAACCCCCTGGTAGTCCAAAGGCCGAAGCACTAGCATATTATGGGGTACTCAGACTTCTCTCAGGCCTGGTCCTTCGTGCGGGTACCTCACACTTAGTTCCAACCATTTGGTTTGCTATAACATCCTTCCAATGGCTTTGCATTCCATGCTCCTAAAAATTAAAAATTGACACTACAAGAATAATACAATAATAAGAAAATAAAAAAAAAAATTTGGGTTGCCTCTCAACAAGCGCTTGATATAACGTCGTGGCACGACGCGAATCACTTTTTGCCTCCACTTTGAACTTATGAATTGGACCCCCAATTTGGCTTCAAGTTTTCGGTTATGCTCCAGGGATGGTGGAACAAATCTAATTGGTCCGAGCAACCATTGTACTATTTTACACTCCTTGGCCTTTAGATGAGGTATGTAGTCCTGTCTTTCTGGCAAGAAAAATTCCAGAATGTAGGCATCTTGTTCTTCATTCCTTGACTCCTCAATCGGCTTGGATGATTCTATTTCCATATCGTCATCCAAGAACAATGTGGAAAAATGTTTGGAGTGAGGACCAATACGCTCAAACACATGAACTTCAGGACTTTCAGCATCCTCAACACCAATACACTAGAGTCAACTTGTCACGACCCAAATTTTCCTCTGTTGGGTATCGTGATAGCACCTAGTCTTAGGGACTAGGTAAGCCTAACCGTTACGGAATAACAACAATATTAAAAGGAAAACCAACAGTCTCGATATAGAAATCTTGACAAAATTTACATTATTTTCCCAAAACCCGGTAATACAAGTCATAAGCTCTACGAATCTCCAACGGCTTCTAAATACAACTGTTTGGAAATAAATACAACATTGTATGAATAATAATACAATGAAGGTGACTCCGAAGCCTGTGAACGCAGCAACAGGTTACCTTGAGTCTCCTCAGCAATCATCCACTCAGCTACTAACAATGTATATACCTGGATCTGGACACAAAAATGTGCAGAAGTGTAGTATGAGCACACCACAGCGGTGCCTAGTAAGTATCAAGACTAACCTCAGTGGAGTAGTGACGAGGACTAGTCAAGACACCACTGGTCTAACAAGATAAACTGACATAAATACAGAAATAACCATACACTACATCTACCTAAGACTTCACAGAGTAATTTACAACAACGACGATATAATGCGGAAGGAAATTACAGAAAAATAACCACAAAACAACACAAAATACACAGAAAGGTGGACAACGGAAACAAGCCAAACCATAAGAAAACACAACGCACTAGAGAACCCCACAACTCAACTCTATGTTTATTAAATCACATCGAGCCTTAGCCATTAAATTCCATAAACTGGTGGAAACCCTTAAACAACAGATCATATGAAAAGCTTTGCAAGCAAAATCATTTTAATATAGAAAGATTTCCTGTGAAAACATACTTTCTCCAAAACATATATAAGTATATGTACTAGAGAGAATTACGTAAAACATAGTTTTCTTTCAAAATACGAAGTTTCCAAAGATACTTTCCAAATAAAGACTTCCAAGTATCATTTTATGCAAGACTAGTTCTTTTCAAATATATTTTCGATGTAAAAGCCTTCAGATATAATCATTTCGAAAACCATTACTTTTCAATAATACTTTTTTGGTAAAATCTCGTAATCATAATCTCCTCAAGGTAAATCTGTCGGAACCCAATCCGTACTCAAAACTTGTCTTGTCAATAAATGTAGTAAGAGATCAATGCGAATATTCGGATTTAAACAACAAAATATGAACTCTTAAACAAATGAGGTAAATATCAAACAAGAACACGAAAAAGTATAATGCAAAGACAAGTACACGGCATATCCCCTCGTGCATAACCTCACAATCACTCGGCACGGAATGTCCTCTCGTGCATAAATAAATAAATAAACGCTCGACACAGAATGTCCCCTTGTTCATAACCTCACGATCACTCGGCACAGAATGTCCCCTCGTGCATAAATAAATAAATAATCACTCGGCACGAAATGTCCCCTCGTGCATAACCTCACAATCAATCGTCACGGAATGTCCCTTCGTGCATAAATAAATAAATAAACGCTCGGCACGAAATGTCCCCTCGTGCATAACCTCACGATCACTCTGCACGGAATGTCCCCTCGTGCATAAATAAATAAATAAACACTCGGCACAGAATGTCCCCTCGTGCATAACCTCACGATCACTCGGCACGGAATGTCCCCTCGTGCATAAATAAATAAATAATCAACAATCGATGAAGAAAATTAACAATAGGAACCGTAAATCACAACGTCCCAACAAGGGAATCCAACAATGCAAACAACATCATAACAACACAAACAATGATAGAAAACACACCATCCCAGCAAGGGAGTCAACAAGGAAAACAATACAATCCCGGCAAGGGAAAAAATCTATAACCAATCTCGTCTAAGCAATTAACTTTACGGAAGAACTCAACTTAAACGAAGGTCCAGAAATAGGCAACATCAAGGAAACACCCACAACATAAATGTTTATCAGCTGACCCAAGAAGCACATAAGAGAAAAGTCATATAGATCACAAGGTAAGACTCACGTGCATGCTTGACTCCTACGAACAGATGCTCTAACTACGACTAGACAACTATAAAGCTAGGTAATACTAAATAAGTCGATTTGACAGTTTTAGAAAGCAAATATGGCATGAAGATAAGAGCAGTAAAATATTCAGTAAAGTCAATTAAGATCAACTAGCCAACGAAGGAATCCAAAAGCAAGTAATTCTAATTTAAGCAGAAAATAATGAAATTAACAACCAAGGATTCAAATGTAACAATTACGTCCATACACAGATAACATAAGAACCTACGAATCCTAAAAGGGCAATCTATTAGCAAATAAGTCTGAGTACGCACTCGTCACCTCGTATACACGGACTACAGTCAACAAAGAAGACTCAATCCTAAAGGGTAGTTCCCCCACACAAGGTTAGGAAAGATACTTACCTCAAAGACGACAACCAGATACTCAAAAGTGAACTTCTCGGGCGGAAAGACCTCCGGACGGCTCAAAATCAACTAAAACAACTTCAAAATACACATAACATGTATAAGGAATGATTCCGAATAATAAAGTTTAATATTTACTAATTTATAAAAATCAACCCAAAAGTCGACCCCCGGGCCCGTACCTCGGAACTCGACAAATTTTACAAATTCCGATACGAGTTCACCCATACTAAATTTATCGAATTCCGATGTTATTTGGTCTTTCAAATTATGATTTTTTTTTAAGGTTTCTTTCAAAACCCACAATTCCCTCAACCCAAAACACCAAATAAATGATAAAAATAAGAACTAATTCATGAAATATAATTAATTATAGTGGAAGAACACTTACCCATTTGATTTGTGTGAAAAACCTTCGAAGAATCGCCCAAAACCGAGCTCTAGAACTCAAAATGTGTTAAAATGGTGAAACCCCGATTTTTGGAATTATAAAATGTCTGCCCAGTTAATTGTGCACTGCGATCGCGAGCACAGGGGTGCGATCGCATAGAAGAAACTGTTGCTGGCCAAATGAGTGTTATGCGATCGCAAGGAAGCTAATGCAATCGCAGAGAGGAAAAAATGTTAGTGTCCCATCTTCCACTATGCGCTCGCGGAAAGGAGAAGGCGATCGCAGAGAAGGAATTTATCTGTTGCCCAAAAAATGCAGGCCTATGCGAACGCGGACTAGATCATGTGATCGCAGAGGAGGAAAGGAGCGGCTTCTGCGACCACATAACAAATAGTGCGATCGCATACAAGGAAACAACTGGGCAGGTCAAGTTACTCTATGCGATCGCAATGACTTCTATGCGATCGCATAGAAGGAAACCAGAACAGGTTTTCAGCAGTTCAAAAACTAAGGAAAAAGGACCCGACACCCATC
The DNA here is from genome assembly GCA_005239495.1 of Nicotiana undulata. NCBI lineage: Eukaryota > Viridiplantae > Streptophyta > Magnoliopsida > Solanales > Solanaceae > Nicotiana > Nicotiana undulata. Next base: position 15,638 of record ML280650.1, read on the forward strand.
CGAAACACACCCGAGGCCCCCGGGACCCCGTCCAACCACACACACAAGTCATGTAACCTAACACAGACTCGCTGGAGGGTTCAAAACATATAAAATAACACTAAAACGACGAATCAAACCAAAAATCAAACTTAGGAATTTTCAAAACTTCAAATATCAAGACTTGCGTCGAAACCTATCAATTCAACCCGGAATGACGTGAAATTTTGCAGACAAGTCACAAATGACACAACGGACCTACAACCACTCTCAGAATTCCATTCCGAGCCCGATATCAAAATTTCACCTATCAACCGAAATCGCCGAAATACTAACTTTCGCCAAATTACCTCAAATCCCTCTACGGAACTCCAAATCCAATTTCGGACACGCGCCTAAGTCCAAAATCATCATACGAAGCTGTTGACATTAACCAAAACTGATTCCGAGACCGTTTGCAAAAAAGTCAAACCTCCGGTCAACTTTCATCACTTAAGCTTCTAAAACTAAAAAATTTCTCCCAATTCGACTCCGGATTATCCGGTAACTGAATCTAACCACGCACAAAGGTCGATATACACAACGTGAAGCTGTTTATGACTTTTCACCACCGAACAGAGCTTATGTTCCCGAAACGACCGGTCGGGTCGTCACACAACTAAATTTGTATCTTCAACGTCCTTGGTGGACTCTAGTATTACTTCTTCAACATCGGCATCCTCAAATTCTAGCTGATTAGAGTGTTGGGGTTCTACTTTGGACCCCTCCATTGGCACCTCAATTTCTATCTCTAATGCACACTGCTCCTGGCTACTATCCATAATATTGGCATATTGAGCATTAGAAGCTTCAACTAGTTGACTCACTTGAGCCTCCAAGTTGCGAATAGTTACATCTTGCCTTTGTACCCGCTGTTGTAACTCATTATTTTTTTCCACAAGGTACTTCATCATAGCCTCGATCTTTTTCAGGTCATCATCCCTGGATTCTTTGTTCCTATTAACTTCACAAGAAAAAGAAGAACCATCAAAGTAAGGGGTTGGAGGAAGATAAGAAATATAAGCACAACCATGAAAGTGACCATCTTGACCACCACACATATCACACACATTCTACATATAATATTGAGTTGGTGCACATAACTCGCTCTCGGGAATATTTGATAATTTTGCCCAGGTGGTTTCCTCCACAATATGCGTAACGAGGATCAAAAGTAGAATTACCAACATCAAAACTCTCATAATTCCAAGATGACATGTCTCTAGATCAAAAATAAAAAATAAAAAATAAATAAATAATCAAATACACGAAAATAAAAATAAAAATTCAAACTTACAACCTAGAAATATGTACACCTACAGCTACACCGTTAGTTCCCCGACAACGACGCCAAAATTTGATCACGCCCAACTATGTCTTATAAAAAGGACTAAGCGGTCGTTGCAAATATAATCCGGTTTACAAGTCCGGAGTCGAATCCCACAGAGACCTAAGGCTTAGCTACAATTGTTCAATATTGCTAAGAAGTCAAGTTTGAACAATTCCTATGTTATAAATACTAAGATTCTTATATCTAATTAACTAACAAATTAAAATAGTAAATTAACATTAAAAATACTACGGGTTGGAGAAAAGATTAAGGAGGTCTAGAGTTATGATTTCCTCAATTGTTGGAATCCTTCCCGTTATGTCTTCTATAATTTCGCCTAAGTATTCTCTATCAATCATGAACACTCATGCTACTGTAAAACTCTCTCGAGTAATTACAATAATCTACTAGACGCATTCTCTCGAGCTACGCTAGCTAACTTGTATTACAGTTCACTTTAGATTGCACCCAAGGTATCATTATCTCTAACCCAACCTTTAAACCATCGGTTATGGATCTCTCCTATACTGTGGGAGTGATGTTGTTCAACAGTTATCTAAATATGCACTCTCTATCGAGTAGATACACACTAAATAGGCACAACTAATTGAGGATCCTTTCAATTAACTACAACAAGAACGTAGTTGAACAAATAGAGATTAAACTTTGGCAAAATTATATAAAAACATAACAAGAATTTATCCTACAAAAGGTTCAATAAAAACCCTAGATAACAACTTATCTATTCAAAGTAGTATGTAAAAATACAATACTAAAAGTCATAACCAACAATGAAAAATAGGAAGAGGAAGGAAAAACTTGTAGAAGAATTCTCCGCCTTGCTCCTATTGTGTCTCTGCCTCCTTAGGTCGAATTTGTGTCCAAAATATGTCCAATCCCCCAAAAATAACGTTCTACCATATATATATACAAAGTATGGTCGGGCCCAAACAATTATACCTTCTCCTACGCGAAAAAGGACAAGTTTCCAGGCCTGGAGTAGCGCGGGCGCGCTACTGCTCGCGCTAGTAGACTTTTATTCTGCCCCAGTCAGCTTCAGGTCCGCAGTCACAGTTTCGATCGTGTTTTTGACCCTGTTCCATTTGGAATCACTCCTACAAGGCATAAAACACACAGTTAGTGCAAAACACTAGCGATTAAAGCTCAAACTCAATTAAAGTGCAGTAAACTAGAGTGTAATAAGCGACTAAAATGCGTAATTATAGTCTATCATCAAGGATTCTCCCCCTCATTTTAATTTTCTTGTAACAATTAATTTAATCTATTATCATCGATAAGAAGTTAATTATATTTTGACCAATTAACCCTATTAATATTTTCTATTTTACTCCTCATTTAAGATTAATTCTAATGTCTTCTTAAAATGAAGTTTTCCATAAGTAAGAAACCTATTTTCTTTGGTGCAAAAGGCAACTTTCCTATTCCTTTAGAAAGCATAAATAGCTAAATGAAAGATTAAGGAAGCTTTATGAGTAAAAATCAAGGCAACATTCTTGTAACTTGATAGGTTAGAGCACAAACACTGATTAGGGAAAATGAAAGGAGTAAACAGTGGGTGTAGCGAAAATCAATCATGAGAACTGGGAGATTATGTTGCTCATGATCCAATAATAAGAATTATTGAACATTCGGGGGTCGTTTGGTTGGAATACGATTTATACCTGTATACGTTATACCGGTATAAGTTATATTGGGATAAGTTATGATGGGATTAATTATGTTGGGATTGTTGTTTATTCATTGTTTGGTATGTTGTATTAAGAATGACAATTGCATAATTTCTAAGAAGAATGTATAAGTTATACCAGTGCTAATTACCCCACCTTCTATAAGGTATAAGTTATCCCAATGTTAAAATTAACACCATAATAACTTATGTTAACCAAACAAGTTATTAAAATGATATTTAATTTTTATATCACCCTTATACCTTCTATACCTCATACCAAACGACCCCTCATATAGTTAGTAACATTTATGTGATGAATAAACTTGGTTTTGTGATGACCCAAAAGGTCATCTTATGTAATTTAAGCTATATCTGTGTTCCGAGGCTCCGAGAGCCTCCGTTAGTCTCACCTCGATATGCGTGCGCAGCCCGGGCGTGTATCCCGGAAGCTATTATGTGAAAATTAGATTAAAAAAAATGAGTTTTGATAATTAATAAATGAATATAGTTGACTTTGGTCAACATTTCTGGTAAACGGACCTGGACCCGTGATTCGACGGTCTCAGAGGGTCCGTAGGAAAATATGGGACTTGGGCATATGCCCGGAATAGAATTACGAGGCCCCAAGCCCGAAAAATGAATTTTTAAAGAAAATTGTTTTATGAAAATAATAAAGGATTTTAAAAATGAATAATTATGTGAAAACCGTGTTACCGAGCCCGTATTATGGTTCCGGAGCCCGGAACAGGTTTATTATATGTTATGTGACCTATCTGTGAAATTTGGTGTAAAACAGACTTGAAATGACGTCATTCAGATTAAAAATGGGAAATTTAGAAGTTTAAGAAATTTCTAAGAGTTTTGAGGTTTAATTCCGTGTTTTTGATGATATTTTGATGATTTAAAAGCTTGAACAAGTCCGTAGGATGTATTGGGAGACGTGTGTGTTTTTGGTTTTGAGACCCGAGGGCTCGGGTGAGTTTCGGGTGGCTAACGGGATGGTTTCAAGTTAGAAAATCTGGTGTAGGCTCAGTTTTCTGGTGTCTGGTGCGGGCTTCAGTGCGATCGCACACGAAGCCCTGCGATCGCATAGGCTTAAGGGGAGGGGTGGTCAGATTGCTCTATGCGATCGCATCACCCCATCCGCGATCGCATAGAGGGGCAGTGTACCTGGGTGGGGGTTGGTTAGTTGTTCAGTGCGAACGCACCTCAAAGGGGCGCGATCGCGGAGGGTCCAGGGTTAATACTGTGCGAACGCATGCAGGGTGCTGCGAACGCACAGAGGTTAGCATAGGGCCTGGGGCTGGGTAGAATTGCCCTGTGCGATCGCACAAGGGCCCCTGCTATCGCAGGGCTTAAGCAACTCACCTCTATGCGATCGCACCTCATATTCCGCGATCGCATAGCATTAAAAACGCCCAGTTAATTCTTAAGTCCAAACCAGAACACTTGCACGGGAATTCTCCAAAGTTCAGCCCTCTCCTCCATCCCCAACCTCCATTTTCGAGCCTTGAGTCTACTTTTCCTCCATTGTTACTCGGGTAAGCTTCATAACTTCGTTTTCTTCCATTATCCATCACTAATCACTAGAAACCTAGGCTTAAACTCATGAAATCAATTAGAAAATTGGG